>DWON01011304.1:0-10263 GCA_018251015.1 Phocides pigmalion okeechobee
GATGGTCGCCTCCAATAAAGTGTATCCGGCAACCACACCTCCCCAACCGAAACACAATACATGAAGAACATGTTGCTATACGGCGGGTGATGAGGGTGGCGGTGGTACCGCCCCGGGCGAGCTCTAACGGCTCTACCACCTTTTCAAATGAACCACGACATCTTTGACCACTGTACCTCGACAACCTTGCCCAGTATGCCTCGACAACTTTGCTCACTGAACTTTGATAGTTTTGCCCTCTGTACCTCGACAACAATTTCCACCACATTTCAACAATTCGGCCCACAGTCCTCCTGTACCTAGAGCTTACTGTATGTCGATGTACTTGGTATTACATACACTTAACGAATGTCTAAGATTCAATGTAAAATCAGTGCACCGACTTGGAGCGCCTGTTAGCTAACGCTGACCGGGAGTAAAAATCCGGTAGAAAAAGGTACAACGGACAAGTACATCGACGTAAAGTAAGATCAAGGTACAGAGGGGTAAATGGGTCGACTCGTTAAGATTCAAAGGGCAAGATTGTTGATCTTATTAAAACGTATTAGCTGTGCTCGCGACTTCGTCCGGTGATGACATCAATTGACATGACTTCCTTATTTGTTAACCGATTTGAATGAAAAAACTAAATGTTAAGTGAAGCCCATCACAATATAATCCTGAAAACTGCAGTCAACTTGGATAAGCCGTTTCTTAGCATGAACAAACATACAGACAAATAGACAAAATGAAAAAACATTTTTAGGGTTCTCTTGCGTATATAAAGGCTCTATATATATACGGCGTATATAAAGAACTCTATTATGAATTTATAAATATATTTGCCATATATACACAGCGATCCGTTAGTTTTATTATATGTATAGATTGTAGTGAAATAAAAGTTCCGAAGTGTGTACCTTGATGAGCTTGGCGAGCGCGCGCATGAGCGGCTCGTTGTCCTGCATGCGGCCGGCCGTGTCCACCAGCACCACGTCTATCTTGGCCTCCGCCGCGAACCGGATGGCCTCCGCCGCGATGCCCGCCGCGTCTTTGCCTGTCACCGTGAAACAGAAAAATAATTACGAAACATTGTATAGAAACAGTTTTCTTGTGTACCGTACAGTGTATAATTATTTTTGAAGTGAAAACTTCTTTAGCGGCGTTTAACACTTGGTTCAAACTCGCGTCAGGACACGTGACCTGATCGAAAATTCGTAAGACGGCGCGGCGTCGGAGAGGGAGTATTCCCCTCTCTTTCTACCGTGCATCCATGGATGGTGACTGCTGTTTTGTGTGTGCAATTTTATGTACAGTACAGTGTATTATTTCTTGTGTGTGTGCAGATTAGTTCTTTTTGTGTGCAAAACATTTAATAAGATACCGATTACCTGATGTTAAGCAGTCGCTGTGCCCATGGATATTTACATACATACAGTGTCACATGTGAACTGAGGACCAATGTGGTCAATATGTACATGCGTTATTACTCATCCCTTTTCACTACTCCATGTCTACCACCAATGATCACCCATCCTATTCTCGACCACGTTCAAGTCATTTAACTTCACCATTAACCAACCACTGGGCTACGTTAAACATTTTTTCATTTTGCCAGTCATTCGTATCGGCGTTATCTGGATTATGCATCTCCATCAAAACGGTCCCTACCGGCGGTACCCCACTCACAACCCCGGTCGCGGTGACTCACAGCCGGCCCCGGGCAGCACGCACCGTATCCCTTCTCGTAGAGGTGCACCATGGTGCGGCCGGCGTGCGCGGCGGGCGGGTGCAGCGCCAGCAGGCGGCGCGCGTGCGTGCGCAGCTGCTCCACGGCGCCCGCGCGGAACGTGTCGCACGCCGCCACCGCCACCGACAGCCCGTTCTCGATCAGCCAGAAGCAGATCTTGGCCAGGTTCGTCGACTTGCCCACGCCGTTCACCTGCCACACGCCACGCGCTCACTGACACACTGATAATCTCAAAATTCAAGTTTTTTATATGATAATGAGAAGCGATCAAGCGATTTACATCATATTAAAGACTGATTACAGCCCTTAGACATCTATAACCTCAAACAGGAATGAATTGCTATTTGAGCTCGTACGATATATCTAAAGAGCTATTTGTGAGGCCACAATTAAGAGACAGTCACCTCGCTTATAAGTGTAGCCAGTAACCACACCTCTCCTACCAACATATAAAAGTTACTTCACGGTAGTAGCAGTACTTTGTGGTTAAATTATTAGGTAACACCTTGTTTCTTTTGTCTGTTTATTCATAAATTCCTCGTAACACATCAAATAACGATACTAACTCGTATTTTATACGATACGTAGTGAATGCAGTGAATCTTTATACGTTGTACCATAACCCTGGTACTCACGATTAACGATTGCCAATATTTTGTATCGGTCGCATAGTCCGTGGTTACGACTAAACTGCGACGAACAAAAATCGTTAATAGCGAGTATCTGGTACATAGTGGTGGTAGAGCCGTTAGAGCTCGCCGGGGGAGGAACCACCGCCACCCTCTAACCCGCCGTAAAGCAACATGTTCTTTATGAATTGTGTTGCGGTTGGGGAGGTGTGTTTGCCGGATACACATTATTGGAGGCGACCATCTTAATCCTCAGAGTAGGAACGCTTCCGCGTCCATCCTTAAATAGAACTTATGTTTTATTTAAGATTGGACGTGGTTGTCCATGGGCTGCAGTGACCGCTTCAGGTGGCCTGCATGCCCGTTTCTTACTCTTCTTATCTAGTCGGTATAGGACAAGGGATAGGCCGCGCACCCCGCAGAAGGTCATGACGTAGGGCCGGCCCTGCTGCTTGGCGTGCAGGCAGTCGCGCAGGATGTCGACGCGGCGGCGCGGCGACAGGATGCGCACCAGCGCCTCCGTCAGCGTCGCGCGCACCGTCTTCGCCACGCTCTCGAACGTCCCCAGCACCTGCACACCGCCGACTCATTATCCCACCGCTGGGTACGAGGCTACCACGCTGGCTTATTTGAAGAATCTTTATTTCTCATAAGACATACAATTATAGTACGTTGTCACTTAAAATGAGAAACTTAAAAATTAATATAGACATATGGTAATGCTCGGTACATGTGTGTCTATGTTTCTTTGCCGGTGTGTGTTTGTGTGCATTGGTGAGTACGTTCGTGGGTGCGGTGCATGCGTGTCTGAATGTGTGTGTGATATATTTTATTGAAATCAGTATAATCTTTAATAATAACATAATTTTTCTTAGACTTTATACGGCATCTCACAGGATATGATTTGTTAGTCTACTATGCTGGCTTATACTCTATTGAAATTAGCTAACACCTCGACTGCGACGCTCATATCGAGTCACTGTTGCGGGAGGCGGCACTAACCTGGAGCTGTTTTCTCTAGACTGGAAAATTCCGCCCAGTCTTGTATCGCTGACGTAAACACAACATTTGTGTTCGCCCGTAATTCAGACAGATTTGTACGTACAACACAGGTGTATACAAGACACATGCGCGTTACGCCACGTGAAAACAATAAACGGAAAGTATTCATATTTTATAATAAACCAAAATTTTCATTGACTTGAAGTATGTATGCAGTATGTAACAATATTAAAAGTAATCAGTAATAAAGTAGTCGTAAAGCAACACGGTTGTTTTTCTTGCCATCGTGCCCACTCCCCCTTCTCCTCGAATATTTCAGACTTCACAAGGCATCTCACAGTATATGCGTTAGTTTACCAAGCTGGCTTATGCTAAGTTTAATCTTTGCAGTATCCCAATTTTTTGAGGTCCATCCTGCTTTTATAAACTAATTTTTTCTATTGACATTTGGATGTTTTCTTGTGAAAAGTTACAGAAATTTGAGGAACTTGAAGCCACTTTAAGCAATTTGTCCATAGGATTTTTTGCAGTTTATCTCTGTACTATGTACTCCTCAGCAGGTCCAAATTTATCCAATTATATCTAATAATTCTGTGCACAAGGCTTTTAACTAACTGTATCACACTAAACATTAAATTTAACAGATAGTAAAGATTACATAAAGTAATTTGTACGGGTAGTTACACACGAAAGAAGGACATAAGGAAGAATGTGGCCACCTTAGGCCTCAAGAGTAGGAACGCCTCCGCGTCCATCCTTAAATGGAACTTCTGTTCTATTTGAGATTGGACATGGTTGTCCATGGGCTGCAGTGACCATTTACCATCAGGTGGCCTGCATGCCCGTTTCTTACTCTTTCATAATAAAAAAATAAAAAAAACATAACATTAAAAAAGATCATAAAGTTTTTACGTGTAATTTACCTTCCCATCAAGCTTGGTGGCAACCGAGTCACACAGCTTGTTTGCGATGTCAGCGGCTACATTCTTAGCGATGAGATGGTCCCTCAACTGGTCCAGCACCGGCCGCATGCTCTCCTCATTAAGCGCCTTCGAGCCCACCAGCCCTGAACACACAAGAATATCATCATGAGCCCACTATTGTTTCACAGTATGGCATGTTTCTTAGAACTGAATGCTCTGTTCCAAATACTCAATACTCAGATTATAATACTCAATACTCAGATTATAATACTCAATTCTTAGATTACAATATTCAATTCTCCGATTTTAATACTCGTTTTCAGATCTTAACAATCCGTACTCTATGGTTTTACTACCTAATACTCGGTTAGTACTATTCAATAGATGGGTAATAGTATTTGCATTTCAATATTCGATATACAGTAACAAATACTGAATAATCAGGGTACAGTATTCCATCCTCAGATTTTAATATTCAATACATAATATTCACATCTCAATACTCAATAAACAGTACCAAAAACTCAATACACAGGTATTAATATTCATTATTAAGGTCTTACATATTTACTGAATAATACTCTGGTCTTAATCCACAATACTCGGGTGATAATCGAGTCGGGTCGGGTGGGATCGGGTCGGTGATCAGTGTCATAATAATAATCACCTGTTTTCAACAAACCTTTGAATATGTTGAACATGCCACCAGATTTCTTAGGGCTAGGAGCTGTACTATGGTCGGTATCCTCGCTACTGCTGTCTTCGTCCGACTCCACCTCCAAATCCCTTATAGCCCCCGTCATTTGACCAACCAACTGGGAAAAGATTGTACTGTTAATTGAATAGTAGCAGTAAACGTGCGGTCTACCTCATATTGAGTGGCCATTGCCGCCCATTAACATATTGCATGCTTCATAGAACACTGATCCATTAGTAGATAGGTCAGAATTGATTTACACCAGCTTCTGTTAGCGCCATCTACCGTCTACCGTACGAATTAAATGAAATTAAGCATCACTACCGCCCCGGCGATATGACAGTTTTAATTTTATACATCAACAAGTAGGATAAGTTCTCATAGCAACATCTTTTGCAATTTCCCAACAATCGTCTTTTTTGAGTTGAGTCAGTATTCCATTAAGCATGCAATATTTTGCCATCATATTTTTTATGTGAGAAAAATAGCAAAGGAATGTGCAGACTACTTATGCGAAGTACTCACTGCAATCAATGTACATATTACCACAAATAGGACGAGAGTCTTATCTGAGGTCATATGTAATGTGTTGCTACTCTGTAGGACCAAAATGGTCGCTTCATTTCTAATGTAGTCGGCAACAACACTTCTCTATTCAAAACAATAGGTGTTTCATATGCTTATGAATATGACTGTGGTACCTTCTGGTTAAAGTACAGTTCTACCGTTTGTAAAATCATAAATCATTATGTACATTACTTAATACTATATTAGTTATATTAGGTTAACATTTTAATTTTAAAAGAAATATATATTGAAAAGTGATATAGAGACAAATTGGCTTTCTTTGTTTTACTTAAAAGCTCTTAGGAGCCTCTGCAGTTAACACTTAACTAAATAACAATATCAAAAGTAAAAAATATTAACTGTGACATACTTGGGTGTCTGGTGCAACTTCCACATCTCCCTCCTTATCAGTCCCGAAGTCTAACGCTGGCAGATCTCTGGTGCCGCCGCCCAGTTCCCAGACACGCGGCTTCTTAGTGCGGTCCATCACCTTGGGACTCTTTGGGGACTTCCTATAATCAAAAATATTGTAATATATGGTAAAACCTTAGTTCGAATGCAGACTAATACTACCCTTATAATCCGCAATACAATTCTTATTTTCGTATGAAGAGGTACAGTCGCCAAGAACAGTGTGAAACGAGAAAACCACCTTAGTCCTCAGGAGTAGCAACACATCTACATATGAGCTCAGAAAGAGCTTAAGTCCTATTAAAAATTGTATTTGGATGTCCATGGGCTGCAGCAACCACCAAACCATCAGAAACCCTTGCATGTTCGTTAGGCAGTTTAAGGCATTAAAAATATGTATAGTAGTTTAGATACTATCTCCATTTTGTTACAAAATCAGTGAATTCTAATCTGTATATGATATTTTTGTTATAATTGGTTTTATTTATATTTTTCTAAGTTAATATACTGTAAGTACTTAAGACTCTCCCTGCAGCATATAACACTAATGGTATAAATACAATAATTGTGTGAATTGTCGGCGTATCTCCAGTCTAGAGAAAGGAGTTCCAGTCTAAAGCCGCCTCTCATAATCCTGACGTAATATATGGGCGCAGTAATCAAAGTGTAACCCAAGTACATTTAAAAAAAAACATATTGATAACACCTAATATAACTGTAAAAAACATAAGCTCACTTAGCCTCCTTCTTGCCCTTGGAAGCCATTTTCTGCGCCAGCTTGGCTCGGTTAGCAGCAAACATGTCATCCTCTGGCTCCGGATACTCTTCCACACCATTTGGTACACTCTTTGTTTCCACAATTTTTACTGAATTAAAAAATTTGTGATATATTAGAACTGAAATAATATTTAATTTAGAGATAACATGAACAGTAATTTGGCTAAGTACTGAGTACCGAATATTCATTCATGCCGAAATGCCAAATATTCCGAAGCAGAATGTTATGTCATATCAATGAATGAACAAATAAAAATTACCAAAATATTCTGTAATATTTGTATGGACAAAACATTGAACTTTGTCTCTGAATGTCTTGTGACAGAAAAATCGAGTTGCACAAACATTAGCTGTTCATTTTTGATGATGCCAAAGATGTTACTTATTTTCTACATTACTATTTTGTTGATCAAAATCTTTACAGTGTCATGTTAGCAATATCAACACTTACTATTGATAGACTTAATATGATATCAGTATGACTTATTGCTGAAATACATGCATGTTTATGAATATTTGCAGTTTTATTCATAACTTGGTATTCAGTAGAATAATGTGAAATATTTACAAAATATTGGATATTAAGAACTGTCCTAATAAGACAAATATCTGTGTAAATAGTGGTTGAATCTAAGTGTAGCACTTTAAACGTCGACAGTGTTAAAAGTTCTAGTTTTATGACTATGTAGTAAGGTATTTACCTGACTTTTTACTTTTTTCTTCTCCTTTCCTCTCAATCATAGATGCTACAGTTTTCTTGGACTTAAGAGAGTCCTCAAACGTCCTCATCTGTTTTGGAATTTTAGCTTGCGACTTAGCTGAAAATAGTACCTTGGTTTGTTAATAAATTTTATTGTTATAATTCTAACAGAATCATTGCCATATGCTATACGAATAAATCTGCTTCAAATTACATCTACTACCTTTTCATTTATTACGCAGATAAGTAAATTTCATGAAGTGATAATTCACATACATAAGGACTCTGAAGCTAGAAAAAAGACTATATATAGACTAAGAATGTAGTATTATCTCCAACAATAATTTAACACTAAGATTGGTTGCATATAAGATCACTAGATTTATTTATTATGAGAATTGCATATGAATTTAGGCTACTTAATGTTAAGTGGTTATTGCAGCTTATGGACCTTCACATAAAACTTCAAGCCAGACTGAAGTCTCATCTGAGTTTGGTCATAGACGTGTTGCTACTAATGAGGACTGTGATTATCAAGTTGTTTGTATGTGAACCCCGAAGTCTCACCTCTCAAATTAATCATACAAATGGCTTTACAACAGATTATACAGGCAGCAAGATTACCTTCTTCTCCTCCTCAATCGAACTATAGCTCTGCTACTTTATGAATGTAAACTAGACTAAACAACCTTATAAAAGTCCCTGGACGCTGGCCACTTAACATCAGTTGGATTGGACATCTATGTGGGACACCTATACGGTGGATGTCAAAAGACTTAGATATTGTAAGTAAAATAAACTTACCCCACTGCTCACACTGTCTCAGGATATTGTCATAGGACATTTTGAAGTCGAAATCCATGATATGTCGGCCGCCTTGCAGCTCGTTCTTGTACTTATCCCTGAATTCCAGGTGGACATCGTTGAGAAACTTGTCCACGTACGATAGCTGCAAGATGCGCTGATAGGCCACCACAAAGACCAACTCGAACTCATTGTCCAGCTTATACTGGAGTGTCAATGAGTTGTGGTTGAAGGAATTGGTTCCTGAACGCTCCTGGAAAGAACAATGTAAGAAAACATACGTTGGTGACGAGGTCTGATTTATGAATTAATATAAAGTTTATAAAATATTTTGTTTACAGTATCTCAAGTCAAAGGTCTGGTGGATCATAATGCCACGTTTGGCTACGCCTAATGCAATTACAAAGGCCGCCAAGGGCTTAGATCTGACAATGAACTTACTTGTAGAATAACACTCCGTATCAACGCGTTCACCGAGGGCGAAAAAATCTCACTTGTACTTTGAAAGCACCACAACACAATCCCTCCTTTGCTGAAAATGCTAAAAAGATCCAACATTTTTATAAATTGTACTAAAATAATTCACTACGGCAATATTTTACCAGATGTTTCCTACTACGTAGCTACTTAGCTATAACAATTATGACAATTTAAGTATTTGACAGAAAAATGACAACTCACAACTTTGTACATGTGACGTTCAAATTCCAGGATCTATTTCGATTACTTGCTGATTTCAAAAACATAATTCACAAAACTTCCTCTTAGATTTTTTTACGTTTTTAATAAAATTGAAATTAAGTATAATAAAATTAAAATTAATATAATAATTGACTTCTGAAATTATTATAAAAAAAAAATTAACATTCTAAACGCACTTCTTTGATCTTTCATTGTTTATGGTTTAAAGAGTTGAGTGCGCTCTTATATACCAATTTACGAAATGTGATGTCGAACATTAAAATTTTAACCAATCGTATATAGCTAAAATCAGATATAGTTGTGTGCATTGGATAAAAAAAATTAAATCACCAGTTGGATACGTTTTTATAAAGCACACTTTTGTTTTGTTCAGTTTATGGCAAAACAAATTTGTCAAATCATCGTGAACTAAGAGTTGTACTCATTCCATAAAAAGATATCTCATTTAAAATCGTCGGTGAATACTTGATTTACGTTTAAAGTAGTATTAAAACCAGCAAAATGAATATAACTTCAGCCGCGGGGATTATATCCCTGCTGGACGAACCCATGCACGAAGTGAAGGAGTTCGCTTTGAAACGGCTAGACAACATCGTCGATCAATTCTGGCCTGAAATATCTGAATCCATCGAAAAGATTGAGATCTTGCACGAAGATAAAGTGTTTTCGCAGCATCAGCTGGCAGCTTTAGTCGCCAGCAAGGTGTACTACCACTTGGGTGCATTTGAAGATTCGTTGACGTACGCATTGGGTGCTGGTGACTTGTTCGATGTGAACGCGAGGAATGAGTATGTCGACACGACGATTGCTAAAGCAATCGACTTTTATACCGAAAAGCGGAAAGCTCTTTTCCTTGACCACTCTTCGGAGTCAATCGACCCTCGCTTGGAGGCTATTGTGAACCGGATGTTCCAGCGATGTCTGGAGGACGGGCAGTACCGGCAGGCGCTTGGTTTGGCGCTGGAGACCCGCCGGATGGACATCTTCGAGGAGTCCATCATGAAGTCAGATGACATTCCAGGTATATTTATTAGTATAATATTAGTATTTAGAGTAAACAAAAATACTGACTGATCATTACTAATTGAAATATTAATGCTATCAAAACCAATATAAAACTATGCTTAAATATCTTTTGTCTGTCTAATGAATATATAATGTGGTTTATATACAACTTGATGGTATATATGTTTTATATATATTATATATCGCTACTTCAAAACAAAAGGGCCACAACGCGAATATACCTAATTTTACAGGAGAGCCATTTAAAGTTTTCAAAATCAGTTCTTGTATAATTGCTCTGTAATTTTAAAACTGAT
>DWON01011305.1:0-10261 GCA_018251015.1 Phocides pigmalion okeechobee
AGAGATGGCGCCACACGATCCTGAATCACGCTATCGAAGTTTTCTAAATATCTTGCATATATACAAACTCCGAAATGGGACTATCGGAGCACGGCCACTCCTCAGGCACAAGAACACGCTTGGAGGAAGATCTCCCTTTACCCCAGTACCCTATCTTCAATAAAGTCCCGACAATTTAATGTCCCCTACGTTAAGTTGTCGAGTATATTGTTTAACGTTATAGTTTACAATCTCTTATATATTACATTAAATCAGAGTACACAGTCGCATATCAAGCTTTTTTAAATAATTCTGCATCTTATACTTCACAAGCGTTTTTTCAATTAAATTGAGTTCTATTAATCTAAATGTTTTTGTATTATTATCAATATTTTATTACTTTTAAAAGAAAAAATATTCTTTATCAACCTGGAACAGGAATCGCTCTTCGGGTTTCCTCATTACTCTTGTTGGAATCGTTTCCAAGGTTACCACCAAATTCGATATAATTGTAACCACTAGAGGTAGCAATAAATAATCGACAAACCTTATTCAGTGTAATTTCCGCGGATTTTCTCACACAAATATCGATATTACAATGCATTCTTAACCTATGAACTTATCTCCTTAGGGGTTGAACGTATGTATTTTATCTCCTCAGGGGTTGAACTTTCAAATTTCCTCTCATAGTGCTCATTTACAATATATAATCTATATGCAGAATTTGAAGTTTCTGGGTTTAAAGGTTTCGCCTATGTGTTAGTCTCTTGGTCTAATAGTCACCTTACTCTCTTATATCTAGATTTAAAGGTACGATATTTTACTCCTGTTAATTCTGAAACTGAACTGTTTAAAGAAACTAGAAACTTCGTGCAGTTAATACTTTGACTGCAGTTTTCATATATTAGATCGGGTCATTATTGCGGGAGGCGGCACTAAGCTGGAGCTTATTTGACTAGACTGAAGATCCGCCTAAAATTTACTGTTATATTGTATTTTAGCATGTGTGTATCTACGAATACAAAGACGTAATTTCCGCTTCTACTAGCGCCTTCTTCTAGCGCCAACGTAAACACAGAACTTTTGTTCGCCCGAAATCCGTACAGATTTGTCCCTACAACACAGGTGTTACACAGCAGTGTTGTACCCGCAGGGAAAGTGTTAAACGCCTACTTAATACATTTATGCGTTATTTTCTGAAATTAGTTCAGTCTCATTAACGGTAAATGATGCGCCATCTTGGTGATTATTATTCTTTAAAGCTAGCGTGTTTGTTAATTTTGTACCGGGTGTCAAAAGTTATTTTTCTTTTATAGGCCGGACGAGAGCGACAAAAAAACGAAAGAGGACTTTAAAGGCGGAAAACGAGGACACTAAGACGATATCTAAATTAGTTATTCGCGAAAAGAATCTGTCCGAAATGCAGAAACAGTGGCACAACTTAACAACTTTGCTCAAATACTCAAACGCAACGCCGTTCAAAGATAGAAACGATGCGGGATATATATGCGCGTACTGCTATAAGACGTACCCCACTCCTGATGCGTTGAGGACCCACACGAAAAGAGATCACGGCAAAGAGAAACCTTCTTTCAAGGCTGGCTCAGGAATGAGCAGTTTCGTAGCGTTCTTAGACATTGTAGATTTGAAATGCACGATTTGCGATCAACCCATGGATAGCTTGAGGACGTTGACGGAACATCTCGTGAACGACCACGAAAAGACTTACTACCTCGAAGCAACCGACTACTTCCAGCCCTTCAAGTTAACGAACGAACAGCAGATGAACTGCTGTCTCTGCAACGAAATATTCCACAACATGAAGTTACTGATGCAGCATATGAACAACCATTTCAGAAATTTCATTTGCACAATATGCGGCGCCGGTTTCGTGAACAGTTTTCGTCGTAATCGACATGAGACGACGCACGTCAAAAAGTCCAGCTTTGCTTGCAAATATTGTGGAGAAACTTTCGCTGCGGAGTCGAAGAAGAAGGCTCATGTTAATACCGAACACAAGGGCATAGCTGGTGACAGCGTATGCCAGATCTGCAAAGCCAGGTTTAAGAACTACTACCAAAAGACCAGGCACATGATGCAAGTACACAACGTCGAAGGCATCAAGTGCGACAAATGTGACAAGAAATTCAATTTGAAGTCTAATCTAATGCTTCATATGCGAAGCGTGCATTTGAAGGAGAGGCCGTACGAATGCTCTGTGTGTAACATGGGATTTTTTATCAAGAGACACATGATAGGACACTATATGGCGACGCACACGAACGAGAGGAAATTTAAGTGTGAAGTGTGCGGGAAGGGATACGCTACTCAAAATAGTAAACGAAAGCACATGAAGAAGAATCACGGAATCTCCAAAAACTCTATTCTTCCTAACGTGCCGAAATAGACTAAAGAGGATGTGATTGTGTTGTGATATGTACCTCATAGTATTATTAGTCGTAACAATGTGCATAATATACGTGTTAATGGATTTGGCTTTTCTTTAATTTTTATGTCACATACTTTAAAATTCTTAACACATCTTATAACGAGAGAACATTAAACATTATTATACGATTTAATTACTTTTTCTATTATTAAAAAAGTAATCTGGAAATGAAGATTTAATTTAAACTATACAATTGTACCTCTTCATCCATCAGCCTTTACGTGTTCACTGCTGGACCCCCAAATGCTGCCACTCTGATTGGTTCTATGCATTCAGTGGCTACCCGCTACATTTATCAGGTCATCGGTCCACCTGGTTGGGAGACGCCCTATGCTCCTATTGCCTAGACGTGGTCGCCACTCGAGGAAAGGGTACCTCTTACTATCTAAGAAATTATATTGCACGAGTTTGCATATACTGAACACTTTCTCATATATTAGATCGAGTCAGCGTGGCGGGAGGCGGACTACACTGGAGTTTATTTCTGTAGACTTAGATACGCCGACAGTTCACTGAAATATTGTATCTTTATCATTTATGTATAATTTACGAATACACTGACGTAATATCAGCCCCCAGTCTTATAGCGCCGACGGAAACACAATACTCTCGGTCGCCTATAAATCCATACAGATTAGTACGTACAACACATGTGTGTACAAGCCACAAGCGTTGCGTCAAGTAATACACAGCAATGTTGTACGCCGTAGGGAAAGCGTTAAATAGAAAACATATCAGATGTCGCGTGCCTGCGCTAACACATCAGGAGATTTCGAATAGATTTATTCATTTTGGGTATATGAAAGAAATGCTACGGTTTCGCGCTTTCCCGCGTCTACAGTATAAAAGAAAAACCGTTTATCAAGCAATAATTTTAATAGATTCCTTTTCATTGTAGGTATTGGAGACGACAGTACTGTCCTGACGGACATACTGTCCGCGAAAAAGAAAATCAGACATGAAAAACCAATCACCAAAAATTTTAAGGCATCAGCTGATGCTGATGATTGGAAGATTACAATAAATAAGAAGGAATCGAAAGAACAAACTGATGTCCCAAACAAAAAACCAAATTCGGTCAAACTAGCCTTTAATAAAAGGGAAAGAAAAGAGTTAGATAAACATTTGCATAATATTAGAACTGTACTGTTGCACTCGAATGCAACACCGATAAAAAATCACAACGGAATGGGTTATGTATGTGGGTTTTGCCCTTTATATTATGAAAAGCCAGCCGATCTCAAGAAACACACTATAGAGATTCATAGTGATGCAGAAAAAAATATATTCATGAATCATTCTTATCTAGGAGGATATATAGTTAGGCTCGATATAACTAGCTTGCGTTGTACTATTTGTGACAAAGAAATCGAAGGTCTGGAACAGATTGTCGACCATTTAGAAGTGGTACACGAGAAAAAAATGTTTACAGACATCAAAAACCGCATAGTGCCGTTTGGATTCAAAAACGAGATGTTATACTGTTGCATTTGCAACAATAAGTTCGATAGTTTCAATTTACTTCGCGTTCATATGAATATTCACTACAGGAACTTTGAATGCGAGGAATGTTCGACACCGTTCATAACGCAACGGACGCTGCGCAACCATCAATCGATAAGTCATAAGAAGGGCGAGTTCAAATGCTCCTATTGTGCTAACGTGTATGACACACGATCCAAAATGCTCAAACACGAAAAAGCTATTCACATAGACGGAAAGAAGAGAGTCAAGTGTCCATACTGCGAAGAGAAACTCATCAATTATAGACGGAAACGTGAACATATGGAGAAAGTGCACGGTGTCGAGCCTAAGGACATTCGCTGTCTGGCGTGCGACAAGACATTTACAAGCAAATCTAAATTGACGACCCACACAAATCGAATCCATTTGATGCAACGGAAATATAAATGTAACTCTTGCGATATGAGTTTCTTCAAACGCGCGGATTTGGCGAGTCACATGTTAAAACATACGGGCGAAAGGGCGTATAAATGTGATATATGTTCCAAGACCTATGTCAGGAAACCAACGTTGCGGGAACATATGAGGTCTCATGAGACGGGTAGTGCTAAGTGTAGGTTTAAGTGCGAACACTGCGGAAAGGCTTTCGTCTATAAAAAGTCCTGGCGGAAACATATGCGGTCGATACATTCGGAAATTGTGTAACTCTAATTATTATAGTCATGTTAAATATTTAAATTAATTTTATGATAAGTTATGTATAATACATTTGTTATATGAATGATTTTACAATTTATTCTCAAATTTATTGATAAGTAAATTATTATTATAAATAAAAGTATTGCAATGAACGTAATATTGTTATATTTTTTCTTAGCTTCTTAAAATAATGCAAGTTTATCAAAACTTTATCTTACTTAAAACATTTAGCAATCACGTTTAACGTTGTTTTATTTAATAACAAAACCTTTTGGTGAGTTAAAATCGGAGCACGTGCTTAGTTTTAGCGTAAACGGAAAAGTGGAAAATGAATAACTTTATGTAAATGCTTTTGTTTGTAGGTGCACAACGTAAAGATAACGCGAAAACTAGACAACAAGAGCCTAAGACTTCCAGATTGCTTAAAAGGAAGTTGCTTGCAAAAGGCGAGTCTGTAAGCGCTAATTACGAGATGAAAGAGACGAGGGAGTTAGAGAAACATCGGTACAATATCAGACAGATCCTCCAAAGTTCGAATGCAACGCCTATACGTTGCCGTGGTGGTATAGGATACGCTTGCTGTTTCTGCACTAGTCAGTTTCCAGATCCGGCTAATTTGAAGAAACACACGCTAGGATTCCACGACGAAAAGTCCAAACGGTTTTTCATGCAAGAAAAAAAAATGTTCGCTTACCTGGTTAAGCTCGACATAACATCACTAGAATGCAAAATTTGCGACAGCACCATCGACACGGTGGAACAGTTGATCGATCATCTGATAAATGTTCATCAGAAAAACCTGTTCACGGATATCAAGAACCACATTATCCCGTTCAAATTTACCGACGAGTTATTACGATGTGTAGTTTGTTCGTCTGTTTTCAACAAGTTCAAAGCGTTACAGGAACACATGAACACGCATTACAGGAACTATGTTTGCGAGGTTTGCGATGCGGGTTTTGTTAACAGGAACATTCTCCTCAGCCATGCGGAGAGTCACAAAACGGGCACATTTCATTGTGACTTTTGTGCCAAAGTGTACACGTCGCACAGAAGGAAGAAGTCTCACGAGAAATCAGTCCACATCCACGCAAACATGTTGAACAGATGCGGTTATTGTAACGAGAAATTCAAGAATTATCGTTTGAAAGAAAAGCATTTGTCGTCAGTGCACGGCGTCCATACAATGGCGTTGAAATGTCAGGCTTGCGACAGGTCTTTCAGGAGCAAAACAGCGTTGACTGTTCACACGAAACGGAACCATTTAATGGAAAGGCGACACGAGTGTAACCTGTGTGACATGAAGTTCTTCGCCACGCATGAGCTGAAGGAACATATGGTGAAGCATACGGGCGTGAGGAAGTTTGAGTGTGAGGTGTGTCACAAGGCGTATGGGCGACGGAAGACCCTTCGGGAACACATGCGGATACATGTAGACGATCGAAGATTTAAGTGTGAGCACTGCGGCATGGCGTTCGTCCAAAAATGTAGTTGGCGCGGCCACTTGAGAACTAAACACGGAGAAAAAGTCTAACACATACTTAACACTGCCTGCGGCGCCCGTATATTAGAACGGCCCAGCATTGCGGGACGCGGCACTAAATTAAAGCTTTTTTCTCTACTTGCGTATACTGTATTTGTATATATATATATAACTTAAGTTTTAATATATTAAAACATATGTGTACGAAAATTATTTAGCGTTTTTTTCTCTTTATCCTTTTGGAAATAAAATCAAATTTGTAAAGCTCAACATCTGTTACAATTCATATAATACCGGTTTTGATTTTCTCTTCTAATAAAAATACTATTTAGTAATTCACATATAGGAACCAAGACACATCTCCATACACAATATTTTATTTAATAATCAACAAGCTGCCATGTGATCTAATTTTCAAGCGTTATAACGTAAACTGACTACAGGGCTCATATTTTATATCGAGTCAGCGTTGCGGGAGGTGGCACTAAGCTGAAGCAGTTCTCTCTAGACTGATTTTCACAGATTTTTTTATTGTCCGTTTAGTATCTACGAATACACATATGTAATGTCGGTCCGTAGCTTCTAGCTCCGGTATAAACACAGCACTTGTGCTCGCACGTAATCCACACAGATTTTTATGTACATAACAGGTGTCTACAAACCGCATGCGCGTTACTTCACGTAATATACAGCAGCAGTGTACCCCGCAGGAAGAGTGTTAATATTTGAGACATTCTTACATGTATAAATCTAAGAGAAGGTGACTGACTGACCCAAACATCAGAGTTCAGCCAAAACCATTGAACATAGAATCCAGTAAATTTGCAGATATATTCTTTATATAGCATAAGGTAGCAATAAAATATTATTGAAAAAATCCTCGTAAGAGGGTAGAATAAAGTATGAAAGTTTTATGTATTGTAATATTGAATTCTGTGTGAGTAAAGTCTGTTGAATGGCAGTTGAAAGTGTGAATGTATTGTAATATCGAATTCTGTGTGATCATAGGCTGGAAAATATGGATGGGAGAGTTTAAATGTATTTTAATAGGAAATTCTGTGTGAGCAAAAGTGTCGACAAAAACCACATCTTATAAAAACTTTGACGTTCATTAAGTATATGTAAATACCTTACAATGAAATGAAATGTTTGAATTTTTATTTGTCAATGGTATCAAAACATTGTATTGCATGAATAGACCTTTCACAGTTTATTGTTCATTACTTGGATTCAGTTTCAAAGCTTTGCGATCTATACAGTACTGGGATAAAAATATATTATGAAACGAAACACATTCAAGTTTTCGTGTTAGCTTCAGGCGAAATGGCAGTAGGCACATGAATCTGCAATTAATTCCCCTAGAATCGATTCTAGAGTAGTTTCTCGCTGTGCGATTATTTATTTTATTGTTTTAAAATTAAGCTATGTTAATAGCGCCTTTCTACTGTACGCTGTGTGTGTATAGCTCTCATTCAATGCTAGGAACAGCGCCAGCATTTTACCGCTGAAGCCGTAATCCCAGTCGTCGTATTAGCGATTGCAATCTATCGCGTCCGCAGATCCATTTGGAAGACTGTATCGAATGAAATCTTCGAGTTCTAAACCTAGTCCTGTGTGAATCCCGTTGTGTTTCTAAACTGAAATCTGAAGATGTTCCTGCCGAAAAATCGAGAAATTCGCCCCATTGATGCGACAAAAAGTTGCCAGTTACCGAACACTGCTTCCGATGTTTATTAAACATGGGAATTTTGAAATTATACCAAATATAAGTACACTTATTTTGCACGTATTTGTTAGATGTATCGTAGAATAAATGTTTGCTTTGTCACTAAATGCTATGCTTCTTTTTAAATAAGAATGTTGTATTCGACTTTGCGAACTATACAAGTAATTTTTGTATTTCTTTGTAGGTAGTCAACAAATCAGTGGTAAGGAACAAGACGTAGACGACGATGACGTAATTGAAATAAAAGAAGAGGATCCAGAGAATGACGATGTTTTCTTGCATAAGGAGGATGATCCACTTGCCTTAGCGGCTAATGATAAGACAGGGAATCTCAACATTGAGAATATTATTGAAATGTTAGGACAAAACATTGAAAGTAGTGTTGATAAGCAAGTTGAACAAAACAAAGCCGATGGTATAATTGTTTTAGACAATGTTCGAATTCAAATTAGTAATGTAGTAATCAGACATGAAACAACCGACAACATTGACGAAGTAGGTTCTTTACAGAAAGAAATAGAAGAAAATAATACTCAAGCTTCTGACACCGTGAAAAAAAAAGTTGCTAGCAGAAGTCCTAAGAAGAAAAAAGAGGATAACATAAAGCACTTTGGAAAAGACACTAAGCATTCAAATTCAGTAAAGAATACTGAAACAAAGAAGGTAACTGCTAAACATGACATTAGTAGTCAAATATCAGTAAATAATATAATTGATACTAAGAGGTCTACACGAAGAAGGAATAAAGTCGATTACACTGAAAAACAAGATATAGATGAAGATGATACTGACGTTGACACTATAGAGAGGAGTAAACCTATAAGACAAAGAAGACATAGTGTTATTGATAGGTATAAACCAAGTGATTTTGAAAGTAGTAGTAGAAGGGTGCAACGGCGTAAAAGTGTTGACGAGTCTCGTCATAAAAAAGCAGAAGAATTCAACATAAGTGAAATGAAACAGATTAGTGTAGGAAAATATCTTACAGAAAAACAATCCTCACGTAAACGAGTGTTTTCTGAAGGAATTGAAGAAGACGATCTTAGAAAAACTATTAGAACTGAGAAAATTACACAAGTTACCGAACAGGAAATGAATAAACCTATAAAAAAAAGAAGACTTAGCATCGTTGACACGTGTAATCAGAAAAGTGATATTGAAATTAACAAGGAGAGGATATCACGACGCAAAAGCGTTGACAGTTGCCAAAGTAAAAGTGTAGAAGAAATCAACAAGAATCACGGGAAACCAACTTACAAAGAAAAACAAAACATTGACAAACAGTCCTTGCGAAAAACAGTGTTTTCTGAACAAATTAATGAAGATTCCTATAGAAATACTAATGGAACCGATAAAGTTACAGAAGATTGCGAAAAGGAACTAAATAAACCTATAAAGAAAAGAAGGCTTAGCGTAGTTGATACCTATATACCGACAAATGATCTTGAAAGTAACAATGAGCAGCTAAAACGACGTAAAAGCGTTGACACTTGTCAAAGTAAAAAAGTAGAAGAAATCAACAAGAATGACAGGAAACAAACTTGTAAAGAAAAACCCAATATTGATATACAGTCTTTGCGAGAAACAGTGTTTTCTAAACAAATTAAAGAAGACAACTTTATTAAATTTAACAAAACAGCCAAAGTTACAGAACTTAGCGAACAGGAAATGAGTAAACCTATAAAAAAAAGAAGACTTAGCATAGTAGTTGATATGAATATACCTACAAGTGATCTTGAAGGTTACAATGAGCGGTTCCAACAACGTAAAAACGTTGATGGTTGTCAAAGTAAAAAAGTAGAAGAAAAAAAGCACGACATGAAACAAACTTCTAAAGAAAAACACAACATTAATACACAACCTTTGCAAAAAATAGTGTTTTCTGAACAGATTAAACAAGACAACTTTGGTAAATGTAACAAGACCGCTAAGGTTGCAGCAGTTAGCGAACAGGACACAAGTAAACCTATAAAAAAAAGAAGACTTAGCGTAATAGTTGATAGGCATATACCGACTAGTGATCTTGAAGGTAACAATGAGAGGATACAACGACGTAAAAGCGTTGACAGTTCTCAAAGTAAAAAAGTAGAAGAAATCAACAAGAATGAAAGGAAACCAATTTATAAAGACAAACACAACATTGATAAACATTCCTTGCGCAAAAGAGTGGTTTCTGAACAGATTAAAGAAGACAACTCTAGCAAATCTAACAGAACCGCTAAAGTTCCAGAAATATGCGAAAAGGAAGTAAGTAAACAAATAAAACAAAGAAGACTTAGCGTTGTTGATAAATATAAGCCGAAAAGTGAACATGATAGTAACAATGAGAGGATCCAACGACGTAAAAGTATGGACAGTTGTCAAAATAAGAAAGTAGAAGAAATCAACAAGAATGAAATGAAACAAACTTGTAAAGAAAAACATAACATTGATAAACAGTCTTTGCGAAAAAGAGTATTTT
>DWON01011306.1:0-10261 GCA_018251015.1 Phocides pigmalion okeechobee
CCTTTCACTCGTCTCTAATACGCACCTTATTAGAATTGACATAGGATTTATTAACAAAGATTTATTTTTCAGGAATACACAAAATATTTCGACGAGCTAGAGTCTCGTAAGAAGGTTCTTCAGGCAGCGGAACAGCTATTCGACAATCCCTTGGCCGACTTCTCCAATTTCAACCGAGCGAAGACGGACTTCCAAGCGATGGAGCAGATATACAAGATCTACAAGGCGCAGAAGAACGCGAGAGAAGTGTGGGCCAAGACTCTCTGGGTGAACTTGAACCCACAGGCTCTCGTTGATGGGATAGAACAGTTCTTCAAAGAGTACAGGTTGACATTTGTTTCAATACAATTCATTTTGCTTTCGAAAACAATACAAAGGTACTGTATTTGAGGGTAATTGCCGCCGAATTATTATTAATTACTTTGATAGGATCAGTAATATAAGTATATTTACAACTTTATAAAGAGTTCTAATTTACTCTTCAAAGAGTAATTGACTTCAGAAGCGACATTTATTTATTTTTTGAGTAGATTACTGGTGTCAATATAATGCTATAACCATCATAATGTGGAATATATTAGTTCCTTTTGAAATTATTGTAGTTTGGAATTTCAGATTCAAATTTGGGAGATGTTAGCAATATATGTATATGTACATTTTTATATGTGGAAAAGTATCTTCTATTTTATTTAAAAAAAGGCAGTTATCCTATACAAGTGTCACAAATACTATGATAGCATCATGGTATGATTTCGGCCTAATACATATAAAATCCGTGATTCGAAATCTTTACGTACTTTACATTCATGTTTGCTCATAAATGACCTGTTTACAGGAAACTTCCGAAAGCAGTCCGACTGACATCCACCGGGCTGATGCTGGACCTGAAGATGAAGCAGTTCAAGGGCGTGGTCCCGCTCATGGTGTCGCTCAAGAACGAGGCCATGCGGGAACGACACTGGAAGGAACTCATGGCGAAAACCGGTATGTGATTTTAGACCATATACATCTATATAGAATATAATACAAAGTAGCAATAAACTTGTGTCTATTTCTACGCTTGGTGCTTCGAAGCCATACAAAGAAGTTATAGACGGTATTCACTAATGAAAAGAGTGATAGAAAAGGAACATTTGTATGCATAATATGTGGGTGTTTTGGTTCAGAATAACTGGACTTACTCGTATGTGTCTGTCAAAACAATGTTTTACGTTAATGTACTCGTATTTTGTGGTTGCCGGATACACATTATTGGAAGCGACCATCTTAGTCCACAAGAGTAGGAACGCATCTGCGTCCATCCTTGATTACAACTTCTGTTCTACTTGAGATTGGACGTGGTTGTCCATGGGCTGCAGGGACTACTTAACATCAGGTGGCCTGCATGCCCGTTTCTTACTCTTTCATAATAAAAAAAAATGAACTTCGGGGTTGAACTGTACCACTACCATGTTATATGCTGAATTCTGGTAGCAAGAGTATGTGAACAGAGCTACGAGACGTTTTAAACCAGAGCACAGGAGACGATTACTGCACTATCAACATACCATATACCGTAGCCGCTCTCAGGTAAGACTTCAATCTTAGTTGACCACAACCATGAGTGTCACTTTACCGTTACTATGTATTCAAAAATGTAAAAATTAACTAGTTTTCCGTAAGTACGAAAAAGGCAAAATTCATAACGATATTCTCAGTTGGTTACAAATTACACAAAAGTATAAGTGCATCCGTGAAGGTAAATATGCCAAGATTTTCGTAAAGGGTGACTTATCCACCTCTACGCCAACCCTACGCCTTACATGCGCTTACAACCACAGTTGCTCATAAAGTTATGCAGTTCATTTAATGATAAACTTTTACTGCGGCTCACAGACATCTAGGTATAACTAACTCCATTGTAAGGTTCAGCATCAAATCTTACTATATATAGTACAGAAATAAGACTTGTAGAGGATGTATCTCTTCAAAAGCCTCAATCGTAGAAAGCAGACGATATAAACGGCTCAAACGGTAATAATTTTATTCATGAAATTTCGCATAATGATCAACTAAGCCTTACCGGTATTTAAATTGAAGTCTCCGTTTAATTTACTAATACTTTGAATTGCCACTAATCAGATTTCGCTAATCATTTTCTCTAAGTCCTACTTAGAATAAGAATTGTAAATAATAAATATTCATGAAATATTTGAGGAAATTAACTTCAAATTTTTTTCTGGTTATGTAACGTACGTACGTATGTGTCCTCTGGGTCAAAGCTTGGCATTTGAACTTTAATTATATTCCCTAAAGTTTTAGATATGCTTGTAAAAAATATTTCCAATTATTAGAACAGATTTTCTTACATTTTACCAGGTACTCACCTTTAACGATTTTTGATTGCCGGTATTTCGAAACAATAAGTGCGGTGTGTCATGTTATGGACCCAAATAAAAAATACGAATTAAACTAAGGGTAGATAGATTAATCTACCATTAGCATCTATCAACAGCTTCCCCCGTCACCGCAATTTAGCCGTGACCACGAGCCATGCATACATATGTACTTAGTAAAATGTATAAATATCGCGATGATATTAGTTTAAAAGCATATAGTTTTTTTTATTTCACAATGTATTTTAACATTAAATAGAATTTATTCCACAGCTATTGATTACTTTCCGGTTCACAGCATCAACAATTTTATCACTAAAAACTAATTTAACATCATTGACATACAAAATGTAATCATAAAACGGTGTATTTTTGTAATGGCGCTTATTGGTAAGAACATATTTTCTTATAACGGTGAATAAAATAAAACATCGCACACACCACACAACATCCATCTACTAGTATTATTGTACGATATGAATTCCCCTATTTGCATAACTATAATTCGTTATTTATTCAGACATATCATTAGAATTGTCGCCTGTGTGCGTTTGACATCCACTGCAGTTAATTCTCTAGACGTTTTTATGTACTTTCTCTAAATGTTAGATTTCGTTGCCTACTACGCACTTATGCAAATACCACGAAACGTTGTGTCGCTTTAGAACGAAAAGAAGTCATTCGAGTCGTTTATTGAAATTGTGACACAAATTAAATATATTACAGAAGATCTATTGGCGTCATAGATAAAAAAAGAAAAGAAACAAAATGTGCAGGGATTTTCGCAGGGGCACGAGGGGGCACGCAGCGCCCCTAAAGAATTTGCAAACATATAAAAAAAATGAAAACCAAATCAATTTTGGTAACATTTGCCAAAATTGTTGAATTTTTAAATAGATATCCAAACACAAAAAATATGAACTTCTGAGAATTAGCGTGCTCCCAAAAAAGAAGTGATAAAAAGGCCTGATAATGCGTAAAAATATATTTTTAACCTATTTTAAATGTATGTACTATACTATTCATGAAATACATTCGACACAAGGCTCCACACTTAAATTTTTATATCTCATTATATAATGCACTTATGACATACTAATATTACTACAATAAAAATAATGTGTAACTTGATCACATGCAAGAGCTTATGTTCATATACCAGCGACATTATTAATTTTCTTATATCTATTCAAAATCGGTGAACCTTAATGAGTAATTTAATGTATTTATCCTTATACGCATGGAATTCCTGTGCAATGGAATTACTGTTTATAATAGGTGATAACTATAATTACAGTTCACCGTACAAATTCACATCTAATAATTGAAATGATACTCAAAAGTATGCTATGCTATAATTTACTCGAAACTACCATCCTATACTTTAAGTAAGACATGTTTTTAATTATTGGCTCTTCTGTTATTTTTCTGTTCTGTGACTACGGCGTCGGTCGACTTTAGGCCGGTTATAGACATTTAAGTATTAGTACACGCATAGACTCCAGCGATTTATTTAATTAACATTTATTTTGGATATTTTTGTTGAAATATGTTTTAGGTCATAAGAGGTTAATACGTCTATCAAAACTGGTCGGTAATTAACACATAAATAATATCATAGACAAGATGTTAACTTTTTAATAACCTATTATTGTAAACGGTCATTTTATAAGTAGTAAGGGATAATAAGAAGCTGAAAGCAACAATAATTGTTGTTAGGTACGTTTACATTATCTCTAAATGTCTGTCTGTCTATCGGTTCATGATAAACTCAATAAGTTCTGGGCGGTTTTTCTCACAGTTTTCATCAACAGGCAAAGTGGACTAAGGAAGGTTTTGGTGCATAATAACTTAAGTTTTTTTTGTAAATTGGGCGAGAAATGAAATAGGTGAATTTAATATAGTAATTCAGTTGTCGTTCGAAATTCTAATCCGATGTTTCTAATTGTTAAATTTTGCTACTAGGTGAAAAGAAGCATACATGTGTGAAAGAAAAAACTAATTATAACTCTTTATGATACAGTAACCAAAAAAGTAATTTCAAAAGCATAAAAACGACAACAATTTTACAGGATAGTACTCAAAAAGTTACAAATATGCAACTGGCCGCAAACAAAATCATAACATTACGGACGCGTACGACAAAACAAAACAGACATAAAATGTCGACCACACAACAATACCGGCATACGCCACAAAACCACACCATAATGCACAATAAAAACGACGCGATCCTTTTCAAAAACTACACTTTTTATAAACGTGACTTCCACGAGTTTTTTCGGAGCGTATCGTTACCCGAGGCTTTTTATGCGCATTTACGCGACGTACAAAACATCGAAACATTGACCGTAAGATAAATTGAATGTGCCTTTTGAAAAAACACACGTAGGATGCGACGACCAATTTAGAGTGGTGACTCGGGATGCATAAAAACGAAAGTGCATCACGGAATATGTGATGCGGGATGTGGGAAGTAGCGCGTGTACTTTTGAATGCGGTATATTTGTGCGTGTCACTTTAAATTAATATGACCAGTTTAAGGCACACTGGCTTATTCATATTAAATCGTAATATTCAACTTATTCCTTTTGTGTGCTGGTTATTTCAGTTCCCAAAGACAATATAAATTTTATATATTTATTGTTGACAAATTTCTATGCAATATTACATTGATATATACATATTATACTTAATGATTATTTTATAATCAACAGCAAAAGGTTAATACAATACAATACAATACAATTACCGTGCTGCACATGAATCTCCTCCCAGAACGAGAAGAATTATGCCACTGTCACCTCGCTGGCGAAGTATGGAATAGAAGGCTGCACACATATTTAAAATCTTTATGGAAATCTGTCAGACATGTAGGCTTCTTACTTATGTATTTTTACCTTCATCATTAAAGCAAGTAAAATCTTTATTTCTTATACTCTTGTTCTTATATACTTCTAGATGCACACACGGCTGATTTCAATACAGCGATTTCAAACTAATATTAAAAATGGAGCAGAATATTGCCACATCCACAACGCTTTATACTTCTAACCACCTTGCAACAAAAGATAGATTCGGTAACGAGATATGATATTATTTTTTGTTGCGCGGGGGTGGCGCGGGGCCGCCGGAGCGGTGGCGGGGGGGGGGAATGGAGGGGGATGGGGCGGGGCCGCGGGGGGGGTGGGGGGGGTGGGTGATGGAGGGGTTAGGATTCAGGGGAATGTGACTTCGCATTGTGCTGTAAACATATCTGATACGCACAAGCCGATAATTTATGAAGGTGAGGGCAGTACGTGAGAATTGGCAGCGCATTCTTAGGAACTTATTTTTATTATACATACTTACGTACCTACATTTTTTATTTAGTTATTTGAACCTTTAGGTTTTGTTGATTGATAAATTTTATTTCAAATGAAAAAAATCCTTGAGAATCTTGATGGTAGAAGAACTTTTAAGGGTCTACGATAAAACCATAAGACGACTCAAAAAAAAATTAAAGACTATATTTTTAACACGTTTTCATTACAAGTAAAAAGTAATATCTTTTAGTTTGATTTTTATCTGTTGGATAACCCCATGGATGTCCACGCACAACCTCAAAGGTTAAAGTTATGCCAGCCGCGTCCATCCTTAAATAGAACTTCTGTTCTATTTGAGATTAGACATGGTTGTCCATGCGCTGCAGTGACCACTTAACATCAGGTGGCATGCATGCCCGTTTCTTACTCTTTCATTATAATTAATTCTTAATGGAACTGCTGTTGCACTTTGTACTAAATTTTTGAATTAAGATAGAATATTCTACTTTTTAATCTGTTATAAAAACGTGGCATATTAAAAATTATGTTTCTTTTAACAATTTAATATACTCTAGTTTGTAGCGAGTGCACAAATGAAAACATTACAACGGGTATCTTACGGCACCGCTCGGGTGTCAGAAGCGCGCGACGAATCTTAATATCAATTCTGTTATTTCTGAATCATTTTTTGCATGCCGGTTTAGTAGGGCTGGCTGCGACGCAGGCAAGCGGATTAATTCTCATAAATTATTTATTTAATGATGTCAAGCAGAAGTTCATCTTAGGGTTATACTTAGCAGTGCTTCTGTTGGTTATAGGAATAATAAGAGAGCACCATAAATGCATCAGAATTATTTGATGGCTGACTACTGACGTATATGTCACGTTAAAATATCTTCGTATACCGCTGTTTCAATCAGATCTTTTTCATTTATACAATGTATAAGTGAACCAACTTTATCCGTAGAATAAAAATTCAACTCTTTTCGATTTCCAAAGGACTTCTGTACTATCTGGAGTTATTACTGCGACTACTGAACATCAGTTGGAACTTCGTAAAAATCAGTTCTGTAAGTCATTTATCTAGTAATCAAGACATTTTTTTTTATAATTGTACCATTTTTTTTCTTAAGCCTATCTCTTTTATGTACCTACGTGTTTACTGGATAATATATTCGGGAAACAATTTTAATGAATAAATAATTAATTTTAAGAAAAATAAGTAGTAGTTTAGAACAAAACAAAAACATAAATCCGGCAGCCCTGCTCAGTACTCGAATCTCAGGTACCTACGCTTATCGCGCCATCTTTCCACTCAAATTATTTATTTCCTCCCAAATCTACCACATTATCCACACACTGGCAACACTGTAAAATCACCGCTATTGTTGTTACTATAAGACACTTTATGGTTGCAAGGGCTTGCGTAAAAAACGGCATGAGACAGAGTCTTTGTCGCCGCGTGATATTTCATTAGAGCTTCAAGATTAACTTATTAAGGCGTGCCTGTGTTTACTCGGTCGTTTTTTGTGATCAAAAATATGTCTCCCGTGTGTGATCTGCGAGTGCATTGTGCTTACTTGAGAATGGTATCCTTTTTTAGGACTCCACTGTGAAATCTATAGGTGTTATACAACTGTACTTGCCAACAATTATACATTGTTGCAAGGATAAGTATGTATGTTAGTATAGGATAGATAGGAGGTATAGGAGGTTAAGTATGTTTCAAAGACCTCGAGTAACAGCACCCGAACCAATAATTACTTAGATGTTAATATTTTTATTCTGCAATATTTTGTGTAGCCTATATGTACCTATGTATATACCTATGTATAATATCAGGGAAAACTTTATTTAATAATTACATTCAAACTCGTAATTACAGTCCGTCTGATTGAATATTTATTAAATATAAGTTTTATTTTAGTAATTCCCAAAAAACGTGGCATTTTTTCCTTAAGCTCACGACCTATACATAGTAATTTGAATTACTTCCTTATATAAGGGTAAGATTCCACAGCATTCGAAGATTTTGATGTACTTGTGTAGAATGGAAAAAGATAACTTTAAACCGTCCTATCTTTTTTATATGTGAAGAGTAGCAAACGAGCGTGCAGGCCACATGATGTTAAGTAGTCGTTGCAACCCATGAATATGTATTTAGAACCTCAAACTTGGCTGAATTCCCATTTGAAGTCGTACGAAGATGCGTTGCTACTCGTAAGAAGTGAGATGATAGTCTCGCTTGTAAGTGTAGCCGGCAACTGAACCTCTCCGACTGAAACACAAGAGTTGCTTCATGGCGGCTTTTGAGGGTATCCGTTTCTATTAGTGGGATAGTAATTTGTTTAACATTATCACATTTTATGATTCCTTAAAGACATTTCTATATGTGGTGAAACTACAATTTGAGTACGGAAATATTACTGCTGCCCTCATAATCCGCTGTAAAGGAAATGTTGTGTTTCGGTAGATTTTCGGGAGATTTGGTTTGGTTGGGTAGATTTTGAACATAAGCAACAATTTTAGCCCTTGGAAGTATATGTCTGAGTACGACCTCAGGTAGAACTTCAGTCCAGTTCGAGGTGATATGGGGATGCCGTGACCACTTAACATCACGTCATCTGCATATTCGCTTACTACTATTCTCACATAAAAAAGAACATTAGATAGAACACAGTACTACATCCTGTTATTTAAATATTTGCGCTTTTTTTCTACGTAATTTATTACATTTTTGAGGTACAAAAACAAAAGGTCAAATTTAAGCTACTTACGTGAGTACATAGAACAATAAATTGGCAACCATAAAACAAAACGAATAAATTACGAGAACAAGTATATATTTGTTATAAAAATAGCATTCTATATCATTCGTCGTTGCCGACTAGCGCACGAAAACAGTTATTATAAAAAATATAGCGTCTCTTTATAAAAACGCAAAGCGAATGCTTCCTTAAAATATGGTGGTATATTAGAGAAGCTATTTGAAACTAGTATCCTCTCCAATCAGCTTTGTGAATAGCATTAAAACTACAGAGTTTCAAACCTACAGAAATGTTTTCACGAAATATAACCAGGCTTGTATACTACATACATAATTATGTATACATAATCTGTAATCTTAACTCATGGAATCGTGGAAAAGGAGTATTTACTTCTGCGATATCATGGCTTCCTGACTCTATTATTTTTGCTGTAGCAAGAGTTATTTTTGCTTTAGCAATTAATATGGTCACATTTTTTACATAATGAAAGAGTTAATAGAATACGTAAGACACTTAATTTTAAATAATCACAGCAGAGATTATTATCATTAAGGACACCAAGAACGCGATGCTAAGTAAGAGTGAGTTGGTAAACATCTTATAAACTTAAAAAAGTATGGAAAACTTTTAGAAATATTCATTTTCTCAAGTATTTCCTTCACCACTAAAGCATGTGATAGAAAAAATATTTATCACACATCACATTATAGTACAATCCAACACTAACAGCTGATCATTGTCCTCCATGACAGATATACTTTTGCACACAAAAATCTGCGCTAGTCTACTGAATACTCTTAGTTTACTAGTTAGTAAAACTTAAATACTCTTAGTCTGGAATAACTCGTATTTTACTCTCGGATTAAACATTTTTTGCGGCCGGTCGAATCAGATTTTATACCTGTCTATGGTACAAGTAATCTATGGCTAAAGTATTAAATTGGATAATTTACATTTGACATTCATCTGATATTAATTAACGACAAATTTGACAAAGGTTTCATGTAGTCATAATTTTTACGAACGTCTAATGAATTTCATTAATACGAGTTGTAAAAATACGCAGCTGAGTTATAACTTATAAACGTTTGGATGGTTCTAATTGTGATTTTGTGATGTTACGCCCACAGAAAGTGAGGATCATTACTAGCGAATTCTTAATTTTTATATCTTGATATCGAGATATAGGAATTTCTGCGCACTATTTATCTATATTGACTAATATTTCGATTCAAAACATATTTTAATACTCAGTCTGTTCGTACCATATCAGTCTTATTGACATGTTTTTTGTGAGAGAAGTTACTTTATCTCTGCAAGAACACTCAGTTACAGCTATATAAAGGGCTAAAGTCCTATCTGAAGTCATACGTAGATGCATTGGCCACCTCATTTGTAAATATAACCAGTAGCCACTTCAATCGAAAGACTACTTGTGCTTTACAGCGGATAAGGATGACGATGGTGGTACGTTCGCGCACAACCTATAACTACCAAGTAAAACCAAGGTTAACACGGTAAAAACAGAAGTATATATTTTAACATATACATACCTAGAACGAGAAAGAACTATGATTCAACCGGGGAGGTACCACCACCGCACTCGTAATCCGCCGTAAAGCATCACTTGTGTTTCGGTTGTAGAGGTGAGCTTTGCCGGCTACACTTTGAAGCGATGCGATCGTCTTAGTCCTCAGGAGTAGCAACGTATGTAAGTGCGATCTCAGATAAGATTTCATTTCAGAAGTAGCTTAATATTTAATTTGAAAACATAATGGCAAACTGCATGAAAACTTGGAACTACAAAGGTATT
>DWON01011307.1:0-10260 GCA_018251015.1 Phocides pigmalion okeechobee
GCTTTACGGCGGGTTATGATGGTGGCGGTGGTGCCGCCCCGGGCGAGCTCTAACGGCTTTGCCACCTTTCAAAATGTGGGTGTCCGTAGACTCCAGTGACTACGCATCAGGTGCCCTCCATGCTTGTTTGCTACTTTTATCACATAAAAAAGTACAAGCAATAGTTCTACCATCCAATAGATATCTAAATGAACTAATTAGTTTTCCGTATAGACGTGGGCTACTTTTAATATAATTTATATTTATTTAAACATTCCTTTTAATTAATAAGCTTACGAACTCTACCGTTTCTATTAGATTCTGTAGGCTTATGTGTCAAATAAAATCGCCTCCTATTTTTCGTGGCTGTTGTAAAAGGTATTTCACGAAGGGTAAACGACTTAGGGCATTTAAGGTTATTGTGGAATTAGATATTTGGAGCACTTAAGCTTAACAGCTTTTACATCAATTACGGCTTATTCGGTAAGATGTAGTTAATTAACCTGCTAGATTAACAAGGTAGACAGTAGAAAGGCTGTATAATTCTTTATCGTTACATTTGTAAGTGTACCTGTAAACCTATACGAAAAAAAGCTAAGTGCGAGCTTTTCTCGGGCATTAGGGTTCCGTTAAAATATACAAAAAAATGTGACGTACTCGTAAGAGCATTTATGGATTTTGGCTTTTTTCCCTTTTACTTATCATATAAGTATTTATGTATGTAAGTAACTTATCCTTAATTATTGCTAAATTCCATTATTGTTAGTCAACAAACAGTAAAACCTTAATTCATCAGATTTGCGTTTTGATCCCCTTTCAAGTATCAAAATATGTGTCATTAACAGTATGTCATTAGCGTATCTTTCGAGTTCGATAACTTAGAAATTTGATCGTTGATAGTTCTAACAGAACGCATTCTTTAGTCTTATATATGTTTTGAAATTAGAATAATTTATTTTTCCATTTTCACATTTTATTACGGATACGCACGATTAACGATTTTTGATTTTTCATTGCTGATATTTCGAAACAGTTGCATGGCTCGTGGTCAGGGCCAATTCATTTTTATTTATTTTATCTGCATGTACACGCCATTCTGTCGTGTCATTATTATTTTTTAGTAAATCAATCTTATGTTTCTTCCCCTACATCTATTATTTAAATAAGCAAGCGGCACTTAGTATCATCACTAATAATACTTAGTACATGATATTAATTTCAGTTTCGCTTCCACGCGTTCCTGAGAAAATGGGTCTTGACAGACATACAGATAGATGATCAACGAAGTTGTTTTTGCACTTTGTAATACGGAACTTTAAAAAGGAATCCTATTTAATTTTAAGGTTGGCAGTATCACCGCCACATATATTTCTGACTTGTTCTAATTCTGTATGCTGTATCCTAGTTTGAGGGGTGTGGCACGGTACTTTCATTATTTAGAGGTTCACATCCCAATCCTCCGAAGTAGCAATTACAGGGGTACATGGGTGCCAACGAAACTTAATTTGCTGATTTTTTTTTATGAAAAAAATGGTTAAGTGCAGGTATTTTGCTTTTACACATCCTGGAAAACTTTATGGAGAAATCGTCTCCAGAAATTCTAGTGACCTAAGTCCCTAAGAGTAACAGCGCTATCACGAGAGCTCAAATAGGGTTTCAGTCCTGTTTGAGATTGTATGTGGATGTCTACGCTGCAGCGACTTAACATCAGGTGGCTTGTACGCTGTGCTCTTCTCAAATAAAAAGAACTATAACATCGAAGTCCAAGCGCAAACATCGCATGACGCTGTGAGCGTCAAGCTTTTCCCCATTTCAGCTTCACGGCTCCGCTCCAGTCGCAAAACGACGCCCTCGCCGCGACGACGTAACGCTGGCACCCAATCCCGTGACGCGTGATACGTAAAACTTGTAAACGCAGTAAAAACGTGTAAATGAAAATGTAAGGAGTCGTAAAGTTTCGCGAAAGTGAAAACTTTGTGGCCATCTGTTTGCTTCAAGTTCGGTCAATGTTTGTGGTTATTTGTAATTATGAAATATGTATATATCAAATATCATAGGAGAGTGTTGTAAGATCTTTCTTGATTTTACTGTATTTGTTCTCAAATATTTTTATTTTTTATAACTATACTATTTTGTTTATTAATTATTATTATTATTTTAGGCCACGCGCCATTTTTTTAATTCTCATAACGTTAAGCTAAAACATAAAAGTCGCGTTAATTTCTTTCTATTTTGTGAATTACTAGCTTGCGGGTTTGCTCACGCAGCTCATGGAAACTCACGCTCTGTTTAATCTTATACGTATAGTTTAAGAAAATCTATAAAACGCATACAATTTCAACTTCTATTTGACCCCCTTCGGAACGGAATCTCCAAGTTTTCGTTCTAGTGTACACTTATGCTATACAAGGAACCTATCTGCAAAAAGTCAGTGTTCTAGCGGTTCGACTGTACGTTGATTTTTGAGTCTATGGAACGCTTTCCTTTATACATATAGATTAAAATTTATTCATTCGGGATTATATGAAAATGATGTAGCAAAGGAGTATGCAGTTCGTCTGATAGGAAGTAAACATAATCTATGGACATTTGTAATCAATTCGATAAAGACGGACGATGAAACTCATCAAAATTCAATCAAAGTCAAGTCTAAAGATTAGGATATGTGCAATACTTATTTTTTTAAGTGAAAAGAGAAGCACACGAATGTGTAGGTCAACTGACGTTAAATATTTGCTGCAGCGAATAGACATCCGTACACAATCGCAAACAGGATTGTTTTATATGAGCTTGTATAGATGCGTTGATGTACTTAAAACTAAGATGGTCGCCTTGCTTTTGTGTAACTCACAACCGCACGCAAGAGTTGTTTTATAGCGGATTATAAGGGCAACAGTGATACCTCAGCAGTTGAACTTCTACCTATAGAAGAAAAATCTAAGTCTATATCTAAACTATAGATAGATACATATGATTTTAAACGAATATCATTTCGGAATTTAGACATTTTACTATGTACCGCTTACTTACAATTAACATTTTTTATTTTTGATTGCCGATATTTCGAACCACTTGCATGGCTCGTAGTCGCGGCTAACTGACCATGAACGATGGAACTGATTTGAAATATCAGCAAGTACACGGTACAAACTGAAATGCATAGATATAGATCTTTCAAAATATATTACTTATTTTTTTCTAATATTGCTTTCGTTTAAAAAATATAAATAAAATCTATAGTTTTTAACTGCTTCTGTAAATGATAAAGTTGATACTATAATAGAATGTAAATTTAAATCTTTTTTAAGGAACAGATGTAGGAAACTAGATTTCAGTCCGCCTAATGGTAAATGGTCACTGCTACCCATGGACATGTAATGATTACCATGTAGATTGGGAGTCCTAAGGACTAAGATACTCATAGGTAAAGATATTCTATTTGTAGTTGAGCCGGCAACCATATTTTCATCGAAACGTAGGAATAGTTAAACAGTAGAAAATGTGTGTGGCAGTTTTATCTTGCGACTATTTTATTTTATTACTAAACTAACGACTTAACCAACACGACATCGTGTTAAAAATCATTGAAAATTTTGACTTTTCTCTATTACATAATACATGTATATAGTACACTTTTAAATACTTTGTCTATTGATGAAAATCGTATTAGAATTCGTAGCGTACTTTGAACGATTTAAGTATACATAAGGCATAATAGACTTTGTTGTATACAATACATAGATTCATTGATATTACTCTATTGTGAACTCATTAATGTTTCAGTGTCGAGTATGAGTATCCTGGCAGGATAAGGACTGAGACTTAGTCCACGCTGACTAAATGCGGAGTAGACTTTACACATTTTTGAGAACTTAATGGAGAATTCTTAGACAAGTAGGTTTTTTCACGATGATATTCTTTACCGTTAAAATAAGTGATAAATAATTTCTGATAATATAACTTCATGCCAGGGTTTTAGACCAAGGTGTTCACAAGTTATAAGCACTATTTTACATCCTTACTATTATATAAAAGTGATCGTTATTTGTTAAGTGTTTCTTTGTCGCGATGTAATCAGTACGCTATATTAATCTGGACCTGAGCAATGAGCAACAACATTAATAGTTTTCGTGACAAAATATTTTCAAGTCAATTGATCTTCCTGATTTTCCCGTGGCTCTGGTGGTTTCAGGCTCAAGGCGCTGTGGGTTTCAAGATATCTCATTTTACCCGGGTAATTCGTAAGGGTTCTATGGTCCCCGGTGCTCCAGCTAGAGTAGGCGGAGGTGAATGAGCCGAGGCTTATCCACGTACGCCTCCTCATCGCCCCAAAACGGAGCATTATGAGGGTTATTTAAATCTACCACAGTTTATCGCTGCATTATTTAATTAACCGTAACATTGCTTGATGTAATGTAGCATTTAACTTACTGTAATGTAGTAGTAATGTAATATAGCGTATTACAGTAAGTTATATCACGGCTTATACCAGATTAAACCTATGTTAATATATAAAAGAGAGGTGATTGATAGACAAAGAAATAAAGCCAAGACTGCTGAGGCTATAAATGTCAAATATAACAGCTTGGTACTCTATATAGCGTAAATAAACACTACATGTCCTCTAGTGAAATTCGACTTTGAACTTTTCTTTTTTGGGATATTTTGGAAATTACACCCCTGAGGAGGTAAAATGCGGATTGACAGTGTGTATGAATGTAATTATTTATCATATTTAATGTAAAGTTATTATGCAAAGTCGGGGCATAAGCTAGTTGGTACGAAACTCAGATCCCAAGTTATACTACAATTACCTACCCAAGTTTAACTGTAAATTTTGTCCAAAGTTTAGGACTGACAGGTGGCACTTGAAAAACTTTCGTACACTGCCAGCAAAATTAGTAGACCCTAATGAATATGCTAGAGATTGTTTAAGTAACTTTCAGTTAATTGACCATGGTTGTCAATTGAAACATAACTTATAGTGCTTTAACTTTTAAAGGGAGAAATATATTTCGACAGGGGAGGTACCATCGCCGCCCTCATAATACGCCGTAAAGCATTACGTGTGTTTCGGTGGGAGAGGGGCGGTTGCCTGCTACACGCGAGGCGACCATCTTAGTCCTCAGGAGTCGCAACGTATCTACGTTCTAGCTTGGAGAGGATTTCGGTCGTGTTTGCGGTTGTACGTGGATGTTTATTTGCTGCGACTACGTAACATCAGGTGGTTTGTCTATTTGTCTGTTACTCTTCTCACATAAAAACTTGTAAGGATTATATTAAGTATTTTTAGAAGAAATTGTTGAGGCGAACCTGGCCAAGGGGTTAAAATAGAAACCTTACATTGGCGAGGCTATGTAGCAAAAATGGAAGCCTTATCTATTTATTACTTATTAGCCTTATTAATTTCTTCCCATCCGTCTTTTGCTTGTTACCCCGAGGTGGAAAACTTAGAAAACGAGCTCTTAATACGAAGAATAGTTTAAGATATACAGGGTAATTTTGAGATATGAGAAAGATAAAAAATGTATGAAGGATTGCAGAAATAAAATTGTTTTTAGGGTGTCTTTAAGAAACACTTTGAATTTCAACCTTAGGTGCTCTGTAGATGAAGAAATACTGCGTACTCCTATGTATGTTATTCTATCTATTATGAACTTTCCTTTAATCATGAAACATTATATTTGTTAACATTAACTTCATAATCCGCTGTAAAGCAATCCTTGCATTTTGGTTCCAGAGGTACGCTTGTCGTCCACGCTTCTATCTTGGTATCAGGAGTAGCTACGCACCTTACTAATTTAATTAGTGGAGTCCTAGTTGGAAGTTGTCCGCGACTATCCTTGGGCTGCAGTGATCTTAATATTAGATGGACTGCATTCTCTCTTGCTCCTCTTCTTGTATGAAACAATATTAATTAATCTTTATACCTTTTTATTTATGGATCCGCCAATAACAAGGTTATATCTAGGTCCATAGTGCGTTTAAATTTTTTATAATTTTATATACATGTATACATTTTATCTATACGTGTATCAACATCGTGACAACGAAACAATGACAGAAAAAACCTTAACTATAAATAGCTTCAAAGGACAGAATGAAGAAAGTTTCACAAAAACAGTTTTGTACTCGTATGCTCGTAATTCACAACCGAAAACTGTTTCAAACTGTTTGATGGAATTCGCAGTTGTTTCGAATGATTTATTATGAAACACTTGTTTCGTGTTTTCGCATGCATTCTCCGCCACAAACTTAATTACCCATTATTTCACAGTTAAAAATGTAATGTTTTTTATGTGAGGACAGTAGCAAACGAGCATGCAAACCACCTGATGTTAAATAATTGCAGGCCATAGACATCCTCGTACTCTTGAGGCCTAGGATGGTCGCTTCGCTTCAAAATATAGCCGGCAACCGCACCTTTCCAACCGAAACGCAAGTAATGCTTTGCGGCGGATTATGAGGGAGGCGGTGGTAACTCCTCGGTCAAACTGTAGCTCTCCCACATTTAGCTGAATATACCACATAGTAAAATGTATAGTTATGTATAGTTTTTTAACAATCACTGCCGATTATGGACATCTGGTACCATCTTTTAATAATCATAATCGGTTGAAGTACTCTAATTGGTTAAAGATAATTTGTATTTCAAGATATAAATGTGAATATTAAATAGCCGTTACTGCAATTAAAGCTGGTATTTTATTAATTATGACCAAAGTTTAGATTGGCAATTTTGAAAATAATCTTTTGTTGTGGAAACTTTGTGAATACTTAAATGTCTTTCGACATTTGACTGAGTAATGTTTTAACAGATTTTCCAAAGAATAGAAATATTGATTACTTCTATTACTACTTTTCGCGTCTTTTTAGTTAAATATATACGCAATTGTACATATAATGTTATATGTAACTATTTTTAAAATCAAAGGTCCGTAAACTTTTACATCGTTGGTTCCCTGTATTTTTTTATGTGTAAATTTTTGATTTTCATTCTCTTAACCGGAACATAATGAAAGTGCAAAGTAAATTTTCTTGTTAAGCATAATGCTAAGCAGTATAAGTTTAAACTGATTAGTATTACTAGTACTAACCTGCAGTTCTACCTGCGTTTAAAAATCTTGAGGACTCTAAAATAAGTTGTCCTCAAAAGTATATAATAAAATAGAGCGTGGATGGTTCATTTCATTAAATAAAGAACTTCAATAAAGTCGTTGTGAAGTCATTTAATAATGTCTTGACTGCAGTGCTACCTATCGGATAGAAAATTACTTCATATTTCAATTTAAAATCGGCCCAATCATACCAGAGATTAGTGGGAACAAACAGACAGACAAATATTTAAAATAATGTTATTTTGGTTTTTGTAACGTGTATACATACGTGCATTTAGTAAAAAGTGTTATTTTAATATTACAATCAAACACTCCAATTTTGTTTGTGTGTTTGTATACATAGATTACGTAAGACAATTCCCAATCAAATTCAAATATTTTGTTTCTTTATAAGTACTTTATGAATGTCAAGGATAAAATGTAATAACTTAATGGTAAAATTTTACTTTTAAAAGAAGCTAGATTTAGTGTGACATATTAGTTTTCGTGTTTTCCTTTTCAAGCCATTTCATTTAATACCCATACTGCGGTAGTGCAGAAAAGATAATCAGTCCGCCATCTTGGAATCCGCCATATTAGAATGACGTCACATAGCGCACCATGCATTATCATAAAAATAACATATTTGACATACGAGTATGTCAACAAGACAAACATTACGTTGCAAGTTAAATAAAAGTTTGTAAATCAGTATATCGGCTTTGAGCGCTCTGTTGGCTAACGTTGACTTTGAGAAAAAGCCTACGAAAAAAGTTGGTACACTTTTTAAATTAGTCATAGATGCACACAATTTCGCCTTTCGTTGAAAAGAGAGAAATAAATGAAATTACAAAATAAAATTCAGCCTACTTAAAAGTTCTCAAATTAAAAAGTACTTAAGACAGAACTTTGGTATTATTCTCTTTATTTACATACATTTACATACAATTAGTTAACGTAAATACAACATAAAACTCAGAAGAGAATCTCGGAATTTCGGTTATATGAATTGTTTTAAGGGGCGCGCATTTAAAATACTTTTAATTTTATAGTATACTAGCGACGGTATATAGTATACTAAGACGGTTTATATTTACTTACATTATTTTTTTATACGTTCATCCAGTCATTACCTAGTTGCAACTGCTAACAATTAGGAACATTTATTTCGGACGACGACTGAATTATTATATTGGATTTAACTATTTAAAGTCTCGCCCAATTTACAAAAAAACTTACCTTATTATGCACTAAAACCTTCCTCAGGAATCACTCTGCCTGTTGTTGAAAACTGTGAGAAAATACGATCAGTACTTTTTGAGTTTATTATAAACAGACAGACAGACGCAACGGGGGTCTTTGTTTTATAATACTTATAGATAGATTATCATAGATCACATATGAATGATTGGCGGTAAACTGACGACAATTGATACGTCATATACTAACTTCAAGATTATTTCACCAATATAATATGTTTATTTTTACTCTGTGACTGTGACTCTAAAGTGGAGATTTTCCGGCATCAAACTGTTTAATCACTTTTAATATTTTTACTCTGTGGTGACTTCAAAATACAGATATTCCGAATTCAAAAACATGTACTAAATCAAAATGTTTTTTCTTCTGTGGTGATTTCAAAGTACTGATATTATTTAACACTACGTACCTACTTAATCAATTTAAATTCTTTTTTATTCTGTGGTTGTTCCGAAGTCGGCCATGTTTTTTGTTAAGACTTTTTCTTAGGCAAGTAGTATCATTGAATAACTTGCGAAAAACAAAAATAGAATAACAAAAAATGCTATTTTGTATAATATTTGGTTAGACTTAGAGACTCCATGTTTTAAGTAATTTCGGGATACATTTGTCTTGTTTGAGGTCCATGAGCTATCGTGATGTTTTAACAGTAAATGCTCTGCACGGTCGTTTTCTATTTTCAACACGGACAAGAGAATAATAATAAATATAAGTGTTAAAAGTAGGCGTTCCTACAGTTGATCTTAAGGGTAGCGAAGAATCTTTATTTAGACTCCTATCAGGTGCGCTGTATACTCGTGTACTGTTCCTATAAAACTTTAAAAAATAGCCTTCCAAATTAAATAACAATAAGATGTATTACATGTTCGTTTGCTGCTTCTATTACGCTATCAAAAATTCTTAAATATCGTACTTGTAACAGTTGTTTGAAATAAAAGCGATAAATGGGTACTACGTTAGTTTTGAAACATGATGATATGAAAATAACTATTTCAAACTGTTTAATACTAATATACTAAAATACTTTAACCTATTGAGTGCTTATACTTCGTATTTCTTATTTTTTCTGAAATTTAAAAGTGTGAGAACTAAAGTTCGAACGAGGAGGAACCACCGTTGCCCTCACAATCCGCCGTAAAGTATTACTTGTGCTTCGGTTGGAAAGGTGCTTTTGACGGCTACATTGTGAAGCGAGGCGACCATCTTAGTCGTCAGGAGTAGCAACGTATCTACGTTCGACCTCAGATATAATTTCAGTCGTGTTTGAGGCTGTACGTGGATATCTATGGGCTGCGACTATTTAACATCAGATGGTTTGCATACTCGTTTGCCACTCTTCTCACATAAAAGAAGATAATTCGCGTTGTGTAGTTAGATGTGTGCTCTGTCGTAGGTTATATTAGCGGTCATTCTAGAGCGAACGGAGGCCTTTGAGAAGTTAAAATACTGATATGTAATGATAACAAATCAGGATCAACACAATGATAATGAAAAACATTCATTGTCACTAGCGGTCACGCATCTATAGATAAATTCCACTCGGGTTTTATCTCGTTTTTTATTTTCGATATGAACGATTTGGACAATCGAAACAAGAGATGGGCGACATGTTTGTGCAGGAAGCTACTTCATGATCAAACCACTACAGTTCCACTGCTGGGCACACGTTTCAATATCAAAAGACTAACGTGGCACAGTGGTAACCATATCTGTCCAACATGCTGAGGGTTCCTGGCTTAATTCCCGATGTAGCTGATATCCGAATGAAAATAAGGAGCCACGACGTACGATTTTAAACTAATATTATTGCGGAATTTATACATATTTTTATGTACCGTTTACTTACGACTAAAGATTTTAAATTTTTTATTGCCGATATTTTAGAGTTTAGCCGTGAATACGTGCCATGTAACTGGTTCGAAAT
>DWON01011308.1:0-10260 GCA_018251015.1 Phocides pigmalion okeechobee
CGGTGGTAGTTTATTGACGTTCAAGAAGAGTTCTGTAAAGAATCTACTTTGAATAAAAATATTTTGATTTTGATTTTGATTTTACGTACAAATCTGTGTGAAGTAAGGGTGAACTGTGCTGTGTTTACGTCAGCTCTATAAGACTGGGGGACGGTCTGTGTATCCGTAGATGGTACACTGTTGCTGAAAAATCCAATATTTCAGTGAATGGACGCATCTTCAGGTCTAAATAAATATGCTCCAATTTAGTACCGCCTCCCGCAGCACCAACTAGATCTAATATTTGAGTGCCACAGTAAAACTGTTAGACATCATAATAAATAAAAAAATAAAGTTTCGTTACTAATTCTGAAGCCTTAGACGGTCGCCTCGCTTGTAAGTGAATTGTGATCATTTAAGCAGATATAAGCGGATACTTTAAGCGGTTATTGACCCTTTACGGGTTTAGAAAGTGACACACATCTTGTTATAATTTATGCAAGTCTATAATCATTTGAAGTCTGCGAATTAACATGTGAATATGTTACGGTTAATTGAGTCATACGGCTATGTAACAGAAACTCCATGTAAGTTGAAAGTCGTATAAAACCGTTACAAGTATTTCTTAGCGGCACAATGTAAATGTAAGGTAAATAGTAAATGTTACAATTGTCCGTAGTTTGTACTTATATTAAAGAGGTTTTTACGTAATTTGTAATCAATACATGTTTATACAGATAAGTTAAGTTAAAATTATATACGGTGAGGAATATTCTCCAGCCTTTTTAGGTGTGGTGAGATACCTAACACAGAAATTGAACTTTTTTAAAGATATTTTTTATGATAAAGTTAGATTCATCTACCGATAGCAACCAAGATCGATTGTCTAACATGTCCAGTGAAGCTTAGATGTGCGTATAAAATATTGCCACTAGCGGTCACCCATCCAAATTGTGACCGCGTCCGACGGCGCTTAACTTTACCGTTCCTTTACAGTTGAGTCTGTTTAAGTTAAAGTTAAAAGTTTTTGTTCCTTTCGATACGCACTTTATGCACCTTTATTTCTTCGGTTACATAATGTAACTGTAGTACACAATGTAAATAATAACAAATTTATTTATTTATTCGTTGCCACACTATATTATTTTGAAAATGATGATAGCCTAAAAAAATAGAGTACTTATATATCGCGGGTAAAGCTAAGTATCGCTAGTGAAAAATAAAAAATATATCTAGTATATATATCTAGTTCCTGTCAGACATACCACACTAAATTGTATTAACTTAGCTTTCGTTCCATTTAACAAGCATAGAAATACCGCGTAATTACATATATGGCGTATTCACTGGTTCTACTGTTTTCTAAACGAGGTAACTGGTAACTAACGTGGGTAGTTATAAATTGTGTCAAGACCATATGTGAAACTATTACTATGTAACGGATATTTCGAAGCTGGCTCGTGGTCACGATTAAACTCACCACGCCGTGACCACGAGCCATGCAACTGGTTCGGAATATCGGCAATCAAAAAGTGTTAATCGTGAGTACGCTATATATAGTAAAGTATATAAATTCCGCGATGATATTTAGTGTACAATTACATTTGTACTCACTGTAGTATCGCTCCTGCCTCTCGGTTCACACCTTGTGCGGTATGACCATCAATGAATCGATTTTAAAATTACGTATCTTACTGTTACAGTAAATTCCTGTATTGCTAATCATAGTATGCCTGACTGTGAATAATATATAAAATAAAATTGTAACTGATTGTGGTCTGTACATGGAAGATACAAAAAATACACTTATATTTAACGCCATTATTAATGCAATAGAATCCAAAACAATGTATGTTACTTTTTTTTGTTCGTCGGTGCGTTTGTATACGATAATCTGTCAATTGATTTCCGATATTATTGAGCATAAACACGTAGACAAACAAAATAAATTATAGTCCATGTTACTTCGTGATAAAGTAGCTTTCTATTAGTAATACAATAAACCTTTCCAGTACTTTCTGAGTTTATTTATTACAAACCAACAAAGTTCCTTCTTCTTTATATTATTAGTATAGACATCGGTATTGGTATCGGTATCGGTATCAGTATCGGTATCGGTATCGGTATCGGTATCGGTATCGGTAACGGTAACGGTATCGGTATCGGTATCGGTAACGGTATCGGTATCGGTATCGGCATTACTATAGAAAACATTGGTAGAATGTACATGTTTTTTTTTAGGTAAGGTGAACTCGCTCTTCGGGCTGGCAGAAGCCATGATGCCGTTGGTGTATGGACCACTCTACTCCAGGGTATACATGGCGACCTTGAACGTGTTGCCTGGCGCAGTCTTTCTACTTGGAGCTGCCATGACGGTACCAGCGGTGGCTATCTTTGGGTAAGAACGTAAAGAAATTTCTTGCTACAACCTATAAAAATATATGTACAAATGTGGTAGGACTATAGTTTGAAGAACCATGGAGTAGGTACCAACACATCTCTAAAATCCTCCGCGAAACTATTTACGTATTTTTGATGGAGTATGAAACCACATCTCTCTAACCGAAACACAAGATTTGCTTCAAAACGGATTATGAGAGTAGCTGTGGTACCTCGCCAGTCGCACTTCGCATCGCACCATCTTAGTTCTCAGGAGTAGCAACGTATCTACGCTCGAGCTCAGATAGGATTTCGGTCGTGTTTGTGGTTGTATGTGAATGTCTATAGGCTTCGGCTACATAACATCCACACTTTTTTATCACATAAAAAGTGTGGAAACCCACTTGTTTGCTATTTTTACAAGATAAAAAAATAAATAGGATATTTTCGAGGCCCATAGTTGAGGAAAATTCAAGCGATGCAAACTAAGTCCGTTCGCTTTTCCAAAAAATGATGTTACTAAAATTATTAGCAGCAAAGTTTTCATTCAACGAATGGACCACAATGGGCCAGTTAACACGCCACTTGTGGCTTTTTAATAACAATTTCGAGCTATAAATTTTAAAACGGCTGATGCGTGAATGAAGCCGCGTCAACCTCAGTACATAATTACAATTTTAACACTATGTTCTTAATTGCTTTTGGATATTTAGCTATGATTTTTATTATGTAACGGGTAATCGCGATTAATAGCAGCTGAACTGACCACGTGACCATGTGACCACGAGCCATGCAACTGATTCGATATATCTGCAATTAAAAACAAAAAACATTAATCGTGAGTACTCGTTACATAATAAAGTGTATAAATTCTGCGATAATCAATATTATTTTTAAATCAATATTTAGTAGCTTTTACTTGTTTATATATTAATGATCCTCTACTTTTTTATTGTTCGACATCATATTGGAAAGGGATAAAGAAAAAATAGTTATTTATGGATTTAAAACTTTGTCTTTCCCCGGGGAAAACCTTTCACAAGTTCCCAGTACCATGGGGCCAATTCCAGTTTGAGTGAAATTTCCACCTAGTGAAAAACCTTCGTTGTTTTTCTTCTGTGCTTGTAAAGATAACTACAATCTCCAAATGAACGCAAATAGTTTACTTTAGCAATCGGGCATATCTCGGAAAAGTTTACTCAGATTCTCGGGCACTAATTTGTCCACGAATTAAAAACTACAGTACAAGGAAAATTACAGGGGTTACCTGCATACATCGACGCATACAAACGCACATACACATACATAAATGCTTACATACATATTTAAAAAATGCACATATTTTGTATACTCGAAAAACATTACTCTTTCCGGAGTAATAAGATTAAACACAAACCCTTTTGACAACTCACAAGAATTTTTTGTCCGTTTCAAACTAATCTTAGAAAAACAGGATCATTTATAAACAACCTATTTTGTATACTTGGAAAACATTACTCATTTCGGAACAATAAGATTAAACACAAACCCTTTTGACAACTCACAAAATGTCAATTGATTGACGAGGAAACTGGACGACAATTATTTTTGGTATAATGAACAATCTGTCCAATAAGTGGCCGCTAGTCCATGGACATTAATGCAGCCGACCATAAAAAGGTTTCATTAAGTCAGCTGCTATGGCCGCGAAGTTACGCTTGAGGAGGCGATGGATAAAGGACAGATCTGTGCGACCGCGCGAATCATCATATTTATCATCAAAGCTAAACAGATGAACGAGCTTCAAATAGTAGATTGCGCGCGCGATAGCCTCTCGTGCTAGTTGAGAGGTTTTTCGAATTTGACGCAGGAATCCTAGATAGTATCGTGTTCAAAATAATCTGTATGCTTGTGTATAAAGTTACTTTTACTATTTGTTTCGAAGGTTGTTTATAAATGATCCTGTTGTTCTAAGATTAGTTTGAAACGGACAAAAAATTCTGAAGACGTGTATGTATTTTTGTATGCAATGTGCGAGTTTAAAACGTGCTCATATTACAAACAAGCGTATCAGTTTTATTTATATTGATTAGGTGTTAAATAAAGGTAATATTAACTAACTTGCCAAGGCTAGTCGGTGTTGAATCATAAACTCAATTATGAAGTTTTGACTTTTCATGTTCAATTTCCTTAAACATATATGCGTCATTTTTTTGCTTACTCCATCGTGGATGTCAGTACCGGTTGTTACACGCGCGTGCGGTCAATCGCAATGACGAGATGTGCCGTTTATAAAAAAAAAAGAAAACAAATTAATGCCTCGATAGATTGTTTGTAAGGCTTTTATGGTTCGAACGGGGATGTACTACTGCTACACCCGTTTTTCGTTAATTCTTACGTTTCAGTGAAAAGGTGTGTTTACTAAACCACTTACAAGAGACGATTACCTTTCTTAGGAGCAGTGTAGATCGTTTGACTGTTAACTAAGATAACCTGTGTGCTTGTTTGCTATTCCCATTATATAAACAGCAGTTTTGTTATTATAAAACACATATAGGTTGTATAGTATTGTTTCTACTTCCTTCCTGATTCACATTGTAATGGTTTCAATTTCCTAAATAAATATCAACACATTATGCTCTCGTATACAGACGATACATGATCTAAACGACTCCTATTTAAGGGTAATTGAAGACGTCTTATTATCTAAAGGACTTAAATGGGATATTTCCTGTACGATTGCGTTAACTTAGCCTTCATTACTACAGAGCTGTAAATTGTATTTTTGAAGTTTATGTGGCAAATTAACTTAAAACGTCATTACAGGGAGGACTTAACGTAATCAAAATAATTTGCGATGTACTGATTTTACATTACATACATATGACAATCATTAAGTGTATGCAAGTACCTTATTATGAAATAAAATATTTCAATTTGAATATGAGTTAGACCTTAATTAGACCTCAATTATATTGTTATTGCATTATTATTATAGGCGTCTATTTGTCTCTCTCCTTTTTTGTGATCAGACCTCTTTTTGTGATAAGAGTGTTGAACGACTATGCATGCCATTTGATACTAAGTAGCCGCTATGGACAGGATTTAAATCCTATCTCAGAACAAACGTAGATGCTTTGCTACTCTTGACAAATATTCGCTAGTATATTTACCGGTAAGCACATCTTTTTTATTACTCTTATTATATTGGAATCTTTATTAATCCTAGGATAAAAACGTTTTTTCTCTTAAACGTAACAAAGCAATTTCTAATATCTTCAAGTAAAAAAATGCCTATGGTCTTTATTATTAGTATCACCGAGAAGCCTTTAAGATCTCGGGCCTTTAGGATTGTTTCTTTATAATTAGTGCCATAGAGAAGCCTTCAGTATATCTGGCATTAAAAACGCCTACAATTAACTCCTTCTTTATTATTAGTATGACAAAGGTAACATAAGCTTAAAAAATTGCCTTTGTCTCATTCCTTAGAGCGACATCGCGATGTGACGGCGTATATTTACCGAATATATGCTTTTAGATGTGGGTTTTCTCGCCGGTTACTCAAACAAATATTTTTAGATACAGATATAAAAAGACACAATAATATTCTGTAATAGGTAATTGATACTTTTCTGTACATGTAAAGGAGGAAGACGACTGATAGGTCTAGAGATCAACGTACAACCTAAACCGCTGAATCAATCCTAAAATGTTGCAGATAGGTTCTTAATGTAGCATTAGAACTAAAGGATTTTGAAAATTCTAATTCTAAGGGCTGGAATAGAATAGATATTTATAATTATCTGTCAGTGAAAGTTCCGTCAAAACCGATTTAGCCATATTGCACTTTACGGTTTTTTTGTACCGAGCAAGGGTTGTAAGACATCATCATCACTATCTTTAACATCTGCCGTTTCGGAGCTGATCCAGAAATAATGAACAGATAAAAATAGATTATAAAAAATAAAATAGACAGATAAAAAAATTAAACATGCGTTTTAGTCACATGTACTGTATATATGTACTTTAAACTATTATTATGATATTACAAACATAATTTTCAATGTTATTTATATCTACATATAAGGTATATTAAATGATTGTCACCGTTACATTATATTTAATGAATGGCCAAGTTACAATGTAAAATATTCAGTTACTCGGCTTCGAATCCTTTTGAATGACAGGCAGAGTAAAAAAACCGGCGGAAAAAACTCCCAACACTAATCCCTACTAATATTATAAATGTGAATGTAAGTTTGTTTGTTACGCTTTCTCGCTAAAACAACTCAACCGATTATCATGAAACTTTGTACACATTCTTAGAGGTATTAAAAAGGTCAAAGGATATTTTTTATTAAAAAAATTGGAAGACATGACTATTTGTCAAAAAAATTGAAAATGTAGCAACTTCAAAGACTTCAAATTAATATCTTAATGACTATAGCTTCAGCTGTTTTAAATTTTTGTATATTTCATGTTATTTCGTTCTGTCACTTATAAACAATACTAAAACTATTACATTTTTTGAAGTTAGGTACCAGTTTATTGTTTTAGTTATTACTCGCTACAATGATCTTTGATATTCATTTAGTGGCATCAATGCGAGCGAAGCCGCGGATAAACTGTAGTTTAAAATATATAAAAATTATAATACAATACCCATTATATAGTGTAACTACAGATGATGAGCGCACATATTAATCTTGTTTCTCAAAATCGTAAATAAAATCTAACTGCCGTATAAAAACTATTTAACACCTAATGGATACACAAATAGAATTTTGCGGTTTACTGTTAGTAAACATGAAAAGTCAGATGTTCAATTGAAAATTTATGGTTGGAGAACTATAGTTCGACTGGGAGGTACCACCGCCGGCCACATAATCCGCCGTAATTTACTTGTGTCTCGGACATTACTTGTGTCTCGGCGATATGCGGTTGTCGGGTACACTTTAAAGCGAGGCAAGCATCTTAGCCTTCAGGAGCAGCAACGTATTAACGTTCGAGCTTTGATAACATTTTAGCCGTCTTTGTGGTTGTACGTGGATGTCTATGGGCTGCGACTACTTAACATCAGGTGGTTTTCATGCTCGTTTGCTATTCTTTAAACGTAAAAAAATATAGTACAACTATAGGTGACGAGCGGATACTAAACTGGTTTCTCAAAATCGCAAATGAAGTCTAACTGCCGTATAAAAAGTATTTAACACCTAATAGATACACAAATACGATTTTGCGGTTTACTGTTTGTAAACATGATAAGTTCGATGTTCAATTGAAATAAATTTGTGATAGGATTGAAAAGGTAAAAACCCGCGTGTAATTAGATGTTTATTTTCGTCGCAAGTTGACTTTGTGAGGTGATTTTTTCAATATTTCGCATCGTTACAGTAATAAAGACCTGTTTATTTGTTATGTTGAAAGTGTACAAAATTTGCGTGCAAGTAACCTGCCTCAGACTTTCAATTCCTGACAGGCAGTAGTCTCTGCTGCCCATGGACATCCAATTCAAATGTCGAATAGCTTAGTCCTGTCTGATATTGTGTATTTTTAAGTGTAGCCGACAGCCTTACCTCTTCTACCGAAACACAAGTGCTTTCCGGCAGATGAAGTCGGCTGTGGTACTTCCCCGGTCGAATTATAGTTCTATGGCTTTTCGGTTTGATTGAAAAGTATTACAGTTATAGCAAAATATGTAAAAATGATCAACAAATAAAATTTAAATAATTTGACATTTCGGATAGTTTAACGTTTTCTATAAAATAAAAACAGTTTCATACAAAATTCATATACATGTTTCCAAATATAATTATATATATTTCTTAGTATTTATAATTCTGAAGGAGCTGTTTGTTATTGTGCAAATTTTTTGGTGTAGACTGCAAGAATCGCGGAAAAGCCTTGTCTTTATATAGAAAACAAAGGCCGCAAGGTACAAGGTAAATAAACCAAACATACGCGTCCATTTAAGCCTCTTGTTGCTGTTTTTTATATAGTTTTATTTATAGCCCGCGAGTCGGCTACAGATTTTCATAATTAATTTCATTTTAGACATTACATAAAATGCTTCAGAACATGTATCATAGAGCTTCGTGAACTTCATGCCGGTGTTGTATTGGCGACTGCTTCTTGCAAACGTGCATGGGCGACGGTGACCGTTTTCCATCAGTTGACCCGCCTGCCTTTTCGTTAGGCTAACGTAAAAAAATATCTGCGGTTCCGTGGATGGTGAGAACAAAGGCGAGAGGAGTATAGTTCGACCGGGAAGGTACCACCGCCGTCATCATAATCCAAACTAAAGCAATACTTGTATTTCGGTTGGGGAGGTGCGGTTGCACGCTACACCTTGAAGCGAGGCGGCCATATTAGTTCACAGGAGTAGCAACATAACTAAGTTCAAGTTCAGGTAGGATTTCAGCCATGGTTGTGGTTGCACGTGGATGTCTATGGGCTGCGACTCTGCATGCCATGTTCGTTTGCTACTCTTCACACATAAAAAAAATATAAGTAACCATCCCCGCAAGTAAATAAAACTGCCTCTGCCGCTGCCACCGCTTATTGATGAGAACAAGTAATTTTATTCCTTTTTGATCTGAAATGTGGTACACATTTTCATTTTTGGTGCAATACATTTGTGTGTATTTAGTATCAATATAAATTCAAAATGGTTTCCGCAACAAAACGTCGGATAGTTTAACTGATTGGAATATTTATTTTCAAATTTTGTCGACATCTGTTTAAAGTCACAAATGTTTGAATACTGTACAAATATTTTTTGTAAAGATATCATGTTGGTATTGGATTATTTTAAAACCGGATATGAAAGCATGCTTAGGTATTTTAGTATGTGAGAAGAGTAGCAAACGAGCATGCAAACTACCTGATGATAAGTAGTCGCAGACTATAGACATCCGCGTACAACCACAAACACGACTAAAATCCTATTTGAGCTCGAACGTAGATACGTTGGTACTCCTGCGGACTAAGATGTTCACCTCGCTTTAAAGTGTAGCCGGCAACTGCACCTCCCCAATCGAAAGACATGTAATGCTCCGTCTTTTGAACCTTATTATTTTAGAACCTGATATAAAAGTATACATACTTATTTTAGTAAAATACTTTCAATTAAATGACTGAGGTGTTAATAAAAAAAATCAGCGATAGAAATATTTATTTTGAGTTTCCTTAACATCTAATTATAGTCACAAATCTTTGGCAGTGTTGTTATTGGATGACATTGGAATTATTTTAAAACTGGATATAAAGGTATATATATATATATGTATTATAGTAAAATACTTTTAATATGATTGCTCAGTAGTTAAAAGGTTAAGTCAGGGGTAAAAATATTTATTGACAGTTTCGTCGATATCTAATTATAATCACAAATGTTTGAGTATTGTACAAATAGTTTTGTATTGACATTCACATAGTGTTTGTATTGAGTGATATTGGAATTATTTTTAATCACTATATAAGTGTATTCACACTTATTTTAGTAAAATATTTTTAATATAACGGTTTACTTGTCAATAGGGTATATTGACGATATTTAATGATATTTTTAGTTGCTATTAATAATGTGCACGTACATATATACACACATATAGTCGCTCGTAATAATGATGAGTAATTCAATATTTAGCTTTTTATTTTTATTTATAACTGTACCGAAGAGTCATACAATATATGTAAGTACATATTAATTCTACTAATTATTATCTTGATTGTAATCTAAATTCAAAGTCAAAATCAAACTCAAATATTTTATTTTATTTTAAGGTATTTACATACACTTAATGAATGTCAAGGATACAGTGTACATCGGCTTTGAGCGCCTGTTGGCTAAGGTTGACCGGGAGAAAAAAGCCGGCGGAAATCTCTCGGCACTCTCCTTAAATCAGTCCTTGATAAGTAAAC
>DWON01011309.1:0-10259 GCA_018251015.1 Phocides pigmalion okeechobee
GCAGTATCGCCGTGACCACGAGCCATGCAACTGGTTCGAAATATCGGCAATTAAAAATCAAAAATCGTTAATCGTGAATACCCGTCATATTGCATAAAGACATTGCGATTGTGTATTCGTAGATGATACCACAGATGCTAAAAAAAATAATTTATTTCAGGCAACAAAATACCCATATGTGGTTAGTAACAAATTACTTAGAGGCTATGTTAGTATTATAACTCATTAAAATTACATTGGTTTTGGCTAAAAAATACAATATAATACAATACTAACCCGATCATGTATCCACGCCGCAGTCAAAGTGGATGGATGGAAAATAATTAATAAAATTAACAGTTCAGAAATACCTTGCCCGACGTTAATGTACCATGCTCTAACAATCCACATTTCTAGTTGCTCACAAACACACAATTTTGCCTAAGATAAAGGCAGTAATTATGTTAAATCTGCAATTAAAAACCATTTGGTTCAATGTCAGTCAGTCGGTTTGTGCCATATTATGCCATACACACGATGAAAAGTATCTACAAATACCCAGACCCAGAAGGCTAGCTCACATAATTCGCCGAGAAACCATCTTTGTACTTCGATTAGAGATGCGGTTGCCGGCTACACTTAACAGCGAGGCGACTATTTTAGTGTTTAGTATTAGCAATGCACCACTAAAACATGGCACCCAAATGAGAAAATCCTATAATGTGGCTGGGAAAAGAAAGTGGTACTAAGTTTTCTTGATGAATACAAGCAAACTTGATCTGATTTAATAGGCAATTCGTTGGATTTAATCAAAGTTCAGTTAACAATAGCTTTTTAATCCCAAACATTCTTTATACTGCTTCAGGGAATCCTGATTACGATGTATTGTTAAATTCGGAGTAAACTCGGAATAAGAGTGGCTCAAGCTTTTTATGTTAGACTTTTAAAGTGGGAGAACTATAGGTCTACTAGGGAGGTACCACTGCCGCTCTCATAATCCGCCGTAAACCATTACTTGTGTTTTCATTTTTTTCATTTAAATCGGTTAACAAATAAATAAGTTATGTCAAACATTACTGGACGAAGTCGCGGGCACAGCTAGTAAAGAAACGATGTCTTACTGGAAGTCAATTACGAATGCATTCCTCCTAAGGACTAAGATGATCGCCTCGCTTCAAAGTGTAGCCGACAACCGCAGCAGCAAAAAAAGGAAAATCGTGTGAAAGGCTCTATTACTTCGTCGATACAGATGAATACCTTAACCTCGACTGGATTCCGAGGCTTCGGGGAGTTTCCGTTCCTTCCCGATGTACAACCCTCTTAACTCTCTAATACCGATGTGACCATTACTCAACCACTTGTACCAGCTTTGAGTACGAAAGTAAGAAAATTACTAGTCCCTTCTGAAAGAAACGATTTATCTCTACGGGTTTAGAACAACGTCGACCTACCAGCGAGGTACTATTGACAAGTTGGAGCGATAAAGATTTTGCTCGCTAGTGTTTGCTGTTATGCTAATGAAAGATAACATTTTTTTAACTTTAACTCAAATACACTTAATTATGGCTTAAAGCGATTTGCAAGGTTGTCTGAGAGAAAAAGTCAACAAAAAAACACTCGACACCCTTTAATATGTAATGAATGCAAAGAGATATAATCTCGAAATTATTTATTTATTCTTTATATATTTTAGATGGATTTACATAGTGAATAGGTAGAGGTGGATTTAATGCGCATTATCTCAATATAAAGGATACAGATATACAACAAAGGTACTAAAGAAAATCATTAAATTGAAAATAATAATTAGAGAAATATATATGTATACTTCATTGTACTTAATAAGCAATAGAAATGTATTCCAAAGATGTGGAAAATTAAAATTCGGTGTATTTTCTAATTCGCCTGTTTTAGGGTTTTAGTAATGACTTGAAATAATAACGCATAAAATTAATTTATTTTAGTAATAATATAATCCCTTTACAGTTTTGTTTTTAAAGTAACGTATCATCTTACCATGTAATGGGTTCTAATGATAAACGATTTTAAATTTCCGATATTTCGAACAGTTGCGCGGAACGTAGTCGAAATATCAGCAATTAAAAATCGAAAATACCCATTGAATGGTAGGAATCTTTTAATTTTTGTTCCTTACAGAAAATATAGCTTTCCTTCTCTCGCTCCTATTGCAACAAGGGTCTTAGCTAATTTGTTGACTGGCTTATCTTGAATGGCTTTTCCCAAGGCTATATTTGTATCCGTATCTAGTCATAAATTTAAGGTTCTAGTTCTAGCAACAAATTTGTCTTAATAGGACACGGGAACTTTTGTCGATAAACTTTTTTAGGGTTTTGAAAACATAAATGCCTTTTTGATTTACTAATTAATTAAGTAATTAATTAATTAAAGTATTACACAAGAATTAATTACTATTTAATTAATTTATTATATAAATTTATTTATTAATTAATTAGTAAAATAAATATACATATTTTAAACAATTAGTTTCATTTATCATCGGCGCTGGTAGTAACAAAGGGGCTGGTTCATATCACGTAGAAATAATTGCGGTCGCTATTTAGCGTTGGACGACGGATAGCATTTGTTACATCACGCCGCATTGGCACGGACTCCTTGATTGTTTAGGTATAATAGCGCTCAAAGCCGATGTACTGATTTTACATTGTACCCTTCACGTTCATAAAGTCTATGTTACCTTACACCAATGATTATTTAAACGATAAACTCTGTCAGAAACGACTCCAGCTCCAGCTCCATTAGTTTAAGTTATTATTTGTAAATTACATTTTAAACATGAAATAGATGTGCGCTTTGGAGTTTCTTTCGCGGACTCTTCTCCAAAACGAAACACCTCACGAGTCGATGGTAGTTCAAAAAGAGTTCTGTAAAGAATCTACTTTGAATAAAAAAAAATATTTTACAATGAAATAAAATATTTAAAATTGAATTTGATTATTGTGGGCAGTGGGCAAGTTATACCACCAGTCATTACTCAGTCATAAAACAGGTTTTCGAAATTACCAACAGAAAGTTTCCAGCGAACGCAGTAGTTTCCAGGAGTTTACCTGACATAGACTGGGTACTCAAACTAATTGAAACTAGCACTAAACTATATGGGCACTAACTCCAAGTACTCTTGACGTTACGCGAGGTGGGTATCTATATTAGGTACGTTTGAGGTACTCATGAAAACTAAGTTGTAACTCGGTACTCAAATGTTATATGCTTTTTGTGTGGGATGGTAGCAAACGAGCGTGCAGGCTAACTGATGTTATGGTCTCTGCAGCCCATGGACCTCTACGTCCAACATATCTTAATTCTATTTTTTCATATTTACAATGATGAAAATCTTAAAAATTAATTACAATTAAATTATACTACTTTTAATTAGTTTTAAGATTTTCATCATTGTATATATGAGAATAAATGTAACAAAATTAGTTATTTAAATACATGTAATAAATTTAAAATATATTTAAAATTACAATAAAAACCTAACCTAAATCTAAAGGGAATCCGTGCCCATGCGGCATGGTTCCAAAAACACTAGCTGCATTCCCGCGCTACATAGTAATCGCAATTCTCTGCGCCATATATGAACCAGCCCTCTTTTCACCGGCAGCGTCCACCAAATCATATCTTAATTATTTTTAACCATATTGAATATGAAATTGAGCCTTGTGAAATTAAGAAATTTTACGTTCTCACTAATTATATTTTTTGTTAACAGGAGGATATTGAGAAGATCGATCTAACCGATCCGGATCTAAATAAGGCTGCGACGAAGATCCAGGCTTCGTTCCGCGGACATAAAGTGCGCAAGGACACCACCAACTAGGGTGGCAACACTGCGCCCCAACCAGGAAAATCCTACGCTTTATATGAACGATTCAATTTACACGCTTTTATGTAACTGTTCTTGACATTCAAAAGAGTAATACTGTAAAATATGAGATTCATTTTGTTCTAAATGTTTCGTTTGTAACAACTCTATGGGAATAGCACAAATAATTATATAATTATCAGCAAAACTTATTGCGACAGACATGTCTAATTTTCTAAACAAATTGTTATTTATCGCAGTATATTTTGGATGCAAAAAAGAATTTAATTTTAAGCATTTTATCAAATTATTTATTACACATTTACAAGTTCAAAATCGATATATTTTTTTTATTTTTAAACATATAATTCGCACAACACCAACAGGTCGCTTATTTATTACTTTGTTTAATTACTTAATGGCGTACATATAAAGCGGGGTTATATTGCATCATTTATTAGAAAAACTGTAATCATGACAGTTCTGTCAATTCCTTACAACATTTATATACCAGTGAATTAATGTCAATTTACATTACTCAAAAACGTATAGGATTGACATGTATCATTAATAACAATTTAGAAATTCGAAAATGAATAACGATAATATTGTATTATGATATAAAGTACATTATTTAGGACTATCCCGTTTTTCTATCTCAATTTTTTGTCATTCTACTTCGCGACATAATGTCTTGACTTTTTTAGCATTTCAATTTCCAAACAATTTCTTCTTAATATTTGTTAAAAATGTAAAGTTTTATTTAATAATAATGTAGTATTAAGATTATATAGATTTAGACATCGCTAATTGATTGCTTCGTTTCAATATTGCATGAATTTTAACGAACTCTAACACCCGGATAATATTATCTACGCTGAACTAAAATTATTCTTACAATTGAAATTTTAACAGGTTCATCTTATTTTGCAATCATATTTATTTATGTCACATAGTTCTGGAATTACCTGTAAAGTTTGCTGGTAAATTAAGGGGTTTATATTAAATTAAAGATTTAATATTCGCCTATATTATAAGTGTTTTATTTCGCTTCCTGATAATGTCCACTTAGAGAAGAATAGTTGCAAAATGCGAATTAGATTATGTAGGTAAAGGGATTAAAAAAATACATAATATGTGGTATATAAAATATTTTTTATTGAAAACATATTTCAATGTCTACTAGATTACAATTTTTCAATTTCTTATAAATTTTGTCAAGTTGATTTTTTTTATAGTGAAAGAGGAAGAAACGGACATGCAGGCCACCTGATGTTAAGTGGTCCCTGCAGCCCATGAACAACCACGTCCAATCTCAAATAGAACAGAAGTTCTACTTAAGGCTGGACGCGGATGCGTCCCTAGTCTTGAGGATTAAGATGGTCGCCTCCAATAATGTGTATCCGACAACCACGCCTCCCCAACCGAAACACAATACATGAAGAACATATTGCTTTAAGGCGGGCTATGAAGGTGGCGGTGGTGCCGCCCCGGACGAGCTCTAACGGCACTACCACCTTTAAAAATGTAGTATGTAGTGTTTTTAGTTAAATATACTTGGAATGATAATAAAAAACATTTAATGTTCTATAGTACGAAGTGAAGCAAAATGAAGTTGTTACAGTACGGTAGCATCGGTAGTGTTTGGCATCTGAAATTTTACATTTATGAATAGTTTATACCTTACAATTTCTTAAGTTACTCCCATACCGACATAATATATGTCTTAAATACAGACCATTCTATAAGTGGAGTATTATAAAACAGTCTGAAAATGCAACGATCGTAAACTGCACTTTTATTAATAATAAAATTGAAAAGTAATAAAAACATCTTTATGACGACATCAAACTGAATACTTATTTATGATCATCGTTTATTTTATTCCTATTTTTGCAATTAAAGAAAATATCCATAACAACTTGCAAAGAGCGTTCATAATTGCATAATATTCGAGATCGATTGACGGAAATTGATTTAACGTTGAATGGATTAATTTGTAGCGATCCGCGCATTCGCAATTCGTGACGTAATTCTATTTTGTTGCTGTATATGAAACGTGTCGATGGAAATTAATTTCACGTAAAAATTAACATGATTAATTTAGGAATGCTCATATGTTTATAATATTATTTGAACACCCTATAAAACATAGCTTTGATCTGGATATAACGAAGAGATTATGCTGCATTGAGCATTTTTAACGAAAATTTACTAACCTTAGCCTATAAAATTAATTTAGTCAGTATTGATTGCTTTGTATTGCAATTTAAAATCGATATTGCTGTTAAGTAGCATTTTAAACAAAGTTTGAATTAAATAAGGAAGTTAATTAATTTGTTGGAATGTTTTAAGTTTTGTATGTTTAGGGATTATTCTTCACTCCGTGTACCGATTTTAATTATTCTTTTTAATTCGAAAGAAAGTATTTCATATGTAATCCCATTTAAATTCAGCGAAGTTGAAATAACGGGATCAATATAAAAATTATCATTATTCATAATGTGTCTTAAATTGAATTTCGATTATGTTAAGTCTTTTAGCGTGTTTCTTAGGACAGATGTGACGTCATATAAGTTTTTCTAGACACGTTTTTATTTTCTTCTTTATTTAGTCTGTATTGTTTGCTCTATGTAGCAATTTAAAAAGTTTTCTATAACGTTGCATTTATGATGAACAATTTAAACAAGATCGATCGTAGACGTAGGCGTAGAGCTCGTAGAGGCTGACGCAGCTGTTTGCGTCTACGCCAACGTAGCAGATTTAGTCAAATATTTGCCATCCGTCCATGGTTCAGTCGTCGGCCGCATCGTGAGTTATGTGGACACAAGTGACTTGGAATATCTATTTTGAACGTGATTTTATAGGTAATATGAGAATAGGAGATATATATGAGAGTAGGTATATATATATATATATCCATAACAACTTGCAAAGTAGGTATATATATATATATATATATATATATACCTACTCATATACTGGTACATATACCTGATACAGATAGTATTAGAAACTATGTCTTTACATGCTACCTATATCGGGTATTCACGATTAAAGATTTTTATTTACTCATATTTCGAAACAGTTGCATGCCTCGTGGTCATGGTGACACTGTGGTCTGATGTATAGTTAACGCCGATTAAAAAAGTTCTCTGCGACGCAACGGTAACCCTGCCGGTCTGACAGGACAGGGTTCTGGGTTCGATTCTGCTCAAGAATTATTTGAATAATAAATTTAGATTTCAGTTGTAGGTATTTGTCTTTGTATGTGTCTATGGCACACACGACACAGGAAATCCTAGTGTGGGTTTATGAGACCTTAGAAAGCCGAATCAGATTTAATCATTAGCCAGTTTAATCAGATTACTTATCGATTGACTAGTTTGTTTGTTTTTAGTTATACTTGTAAAATACTACATATTTCAAACCTCACATAGAAAGTAAATGGTAACGTACACATTAATTCAAATACAATACGTTATTAAAATTATTCTACTTGTAAGTTTAATTATCATTGTTTTTCGTACTTATAAATTCAAATGTTTTAGTGTAATCCGTTTTTGGCCATATTAAAAGAAAATATTGTACCCAATTTATATCTTTATATGTATCGCTGTTGGATTGCCAAATAAAGAAATAAATAAACTTAGATATAGTCAACTATGCAGCTGCGGACAGAGTTAGTGAGTCACCGCAGCAGTAAAAGGTGTGAGTTTCCTTTGAAAAATTAAAAACGGCAATGTGTGAAAAAAGCCAGGATATTCCATCTATCTGATAAACCATAAACTATCGACCAATGCGGAATATTGCTTTAATCTTCTAATGTGTTGTCGTAGCCAATAAGATTGGGTCTCGATTTAGACATAGATATATCTTATTATCAGTAGACATATGATAAACATATACGCATATTTCTTAATATATACTTAATTAAATAAGTCCTGGGAATCCCCCATTTCCAGCTTATTTAACAAGGTTTTTTATCAAATGCAAAATTGCAAATAAGCCTCAAGTCCTGACTGACGTCATACATAGATGCGTCGGACTTCCGAGGACTAAAATGGTCGCCTCGCTTGTACGTGTAGCTGGCAACCGCACCTCTCGAACCGAAACAAACTGCTTTACAGCGGATTGTAAGGGCGGCGATAGCCGCCCCGGTGAAACTGTTAAAGCTATTACTAACCACCACGCTAAAAGATCAGTGAACTATGTAATTGCTTAATCCCCAGTATTTCTCTGAGGCAACCTATATGGAATGCTACGTCGCTAATATCGCGTCGCGTGCTGAATCGATGGCGGGACGGCGCCGGCCGGCCGACGACCGGCAGCCCTCGTGACCTAGGGATGCCAGTAACTAATAAAAATAAATCTAGCCTTTATTCTACTACGTTTATTACATCCGAAAAATATAATTTTGCATTCATCAAGAGAATAATTTTACATTAAAAAATGTTGTAATTATTTGCAAAAATACACCTTAATAATAAAAGACTAACCTAAACAATTTATAAGGGAGTCCATGTCCGTGTCCGAGCGGATGACCAAAAGAACGCTAGCCGCAATTAGCGTTATAATTTAAACAGAATAAAATATTTATATATTTAATACGTGTGCTTAAATTTCAATAAATAAGATATTTTTTACCACAAACTTTTTATATTTAAAAATTGTTCACATTTTTAAATGGAAATTGCCGACTAACTGGCAAATGATACATCCTCGTCTTTAGAACTTTTATTCAGTCATGGACACCTAATGTAAAATTGAAATAATACTTTCATAATTGTTTTACTGTTTTGAAAATTCTTCCTTTTCTCCAAAACGAAACACCTTTGGGTCGAATGGTAAGTCGGTGGTAGTTTATTGACATTCAAAAAAAGTTGTAAAGAATCTGTTTTGAATAAAAATATTTTAATTTTTGACACGAACATTATCAATATAAAAATATGTATAAATAAAATATATAATAATATAATCCACGAGAAGGACAATAAACAATTTTCTATACTTTCTAGTTAATAAAGGCATTGTACTTTCGAAAACCCAAAGGACTTATCCGTTTGGAGTTGAGAAAATGTTGCAAAAGTTTTTAAAGGTCGAGAGAAATTTCTTTGTATCGCGAATTTTGTTGAAAGCCTTGTGGGTGTTATTTGATACAATGTCATTGTTACTTAATTATCTTATTTGTAAGTAACAATAATTGATTGTGAGTTGGAATTTTTGACTTTTTAATAATTAATTTGGATGTACACAAAACAATACTTACGTAGCGATAACATTGTTCCAAAGCAGATGGCAGAACTATAGTTCCACTATTTTTCGGAAGGTACGACTGCCTCATCGTAATCAATGTTAAGAACTTGAAGCAACTCTTGTCTTTCAGTTATAGAGGTGCAGTTGTCGGCTACATTAGAAACGAGGTGGGTATCTTGGTCGTCGGGAGTAGCAACGTATCTACGTTCCATTTCTGAGATAAACGCTCAGTTGAAAACTCCGAACCTAGAATTTCGAAATCTTGCACATAGATTATTTTTATAAAGCGAGACAAAGAAATTTTGGAAATTTCACCCCTAATAGGATAAACCAGGGGTTGAATGTTGTATGAAAACTTGTAAAATGAAAAAATATTTTTTTTTGTTTATTTTTCTCTATTATAGATTTGCTTAGAATATATGTATGAAGTAAAAACAGATTTTCATGATTAAATTCATATATTGTACGTATTTTACGTAAGCGTAGCCGCGGGTTTTAAAATAATGGTACCTCATAATATATAATAAACTTAGTTAAGTTTCACTTTACACATAACCGTCTGATCTCTTCCAATACCGAAAAGGAACTGAGTCTTGTCTCACGCGCCACTTACCAACTACCTTCCTGGCCGGAATATACAAGAAAAATAAGTGGCGCGTGTGCATGGCGATATATAAACATTTCAACATCGTAGATTTAATTACGTACATTTAATTAATGTAAATTTACTTGTTTTAAACCTTCGTAGTGATTCTGAAAGTATTGGTATTAATTTTTACAAAAGAGAGAAAAACGCTTTGGCAGCCCTGCGGAGGAATAATGTTTCATCGCCACGATTACCGTTTTTTAGTCCGTGCTTTGCCTCGTGCAGGCTTCTGGTGTACCTACAGGGGTGATTTTGATATCGAACGGTTTAGTATCTGCATTTATATTTATGCAACAATACATTTATCTTTTATGTTTTTATTGGTCTTTTGTTAAATATTTTTATAGGCGGGAGAACTATAGTAAGACCACTATAGTTATTATTTTCCGCAAACCTACACATACGGATACGGTTATTCCGGCATCTTCATGCCACCCATGGCAACATAAACTAGCTACTTTCCACTGTTACATCAATAGACTACTGTCTATTCCGTTGTCATACCACAGCTACAATGTAGAATTGGACACCATT
>DWON01011310.1:0-10257 GCA_018251015.1 Phocides pigmalion okeechobee
GACATTGTGTACAGAAATAGCTCCTTGATCGGACAGTTTCAAGTTCCATCAATGGATGATGACAGATTTGTTGGCACGTATAAGGACCCATCATGGCCTACAACCGGTGCATGGATAAGTGTAAGTAAAATCTTATTAAAAATTTCCACGTTTCATATCCGCGAAACGACTAAATTTTACTTCTTAAATGATATTGTCTTTGCATTTGCATTAAATTTGCATATATTTATTCATATTAATAAAAACATAATAAAAACATGTTACATAAAAATAAATCTTTAAAATCAAATCTTGACGAGTTAACTGTTAATATTTATATCGATATTCTTATTTTGAATAGTACTGCACCTTCTTTAGCCGGAGCTGACAAATAATCTTTTTTTTGTCCGATTGCCATTACCTTAAAATGGTAATGGCAAACTAACAATACACATGCAATCCACATGATGGTAATTGGTCCTACTTGAACTCTATTACAAACGCGTTGCTACTCCTGAAGACTAAGTTGGTCGCCGCATTTGTAACGGTAACCCCAGGCATCGAAACTACAGTAATCTTCATGCTTAAAATGGGTGTGCGGACGGTACCTCTCCGATCGAACAAGCAAATGTTATGTTATTTGTGTAATTACACCAACAAATAGATATGCAATTCACCTGACGTTAAATATATCATTATCAAATGTGTCTTAAACACTTAAAATTATGTGGAAACTCGATCACTGCTGCTATAAGCAAGGTCCGATTATTCATTAAGGAATCTAGGGAACTGCCTAAAAGCAACAAACGAGCAAGTGTTCCTGCGCCCCAAAAAAGTGTCTCGTATCAACGGTTTATCTAGTGGTCTCAATATGCTTAATTCGGCCTTAGTAGTAAAATTAAATTTCAGTATTTTTTTCTTTATACCGACAGTTGTTTCTTTGCGATCTAATTGCCATTTTTTACAGGAGTACGGGCCAGGTTTGTACCATTTGTTGGTTTACATAAAAGACACATATAACAACCCGACTGTCTATATCACCGAAAATGGGATTTCCACTTCTACTGGTCTGAACGATGACCCCAGAGTGAGCTACTACAGGAACTATCTGACAGCTGTGCTAGATGCCATAGATGATGGAGTGAATATCAGAGGATATTGCGCGTGGAGTCTTATGGATAACTTCGAATGGGCCTTTGGATACATGTGAGATATATTTTTTCTTTGCTCTCATCATCCCTTCGCCGTAATCATAAAACGCTTCATCGTTAAACCTCAAGATCAAACGCCGAAGAATAAAGTACTATCCATATCCGCTGAACTCGTGGAGGTCTTCAGCTACAACTATAATTAGGCCGGATAAGCACCCTCATTATTTGCTGTGAAGCAATTGTGATACGGATAAAGATGAAATTTTAGTCCTCAGTAGTAACGCACCTATGCACGACGTCAGTCGAGACTATAGTCCTGCTTTCTAGGCAGACTACTGGTTCCTAGTGCCTACAAGCGACGATGACTACATTCCATCAAAATTTTCGTTAGCGATAAAACATCGCTAGGTTTAAAATTTTATAACTAAATGCGCCATCGTGTTACTAGACAGAAAAGGTCTTCTTATATGATGAGTTATAAAATAATAAAAAAATACTTCTTTTTATACTGCAAGTCTGATACTAGGATTTCTTATGGCGTGAAAGCTATTGAAGAACATTGGCTAATATACAAACACTGACTCAGAATAGAAATCTTTGGTGTTTTTTTGTGTTGTATTTTTTGTTTTGATTTTCAGAATGAGATTCGGTATTTACGAAGTCGACATGGAAGACCCTGACAGGCGACGTACTCCGAAAAAGTCAGCTCTAGCTTACCAACATATCGTAAAGAACAGGGTTATCGATTTCGACTATAATCCCGATCCGTATGAGGTCCCTAGCAACGCAATTACTATGAGCGCACCCATTTTCTTTATATTTACGACAGCCATGCTTAATTTGTATCTGTAAATGTAGGTTATAATAAAATTGGGTTTAGTATTAGTTTTATTACACATAATGTATAGAAATAAAGGTTAATTTTAAAATGTATGTTTGTTTCTTTATTTTTTAATAAAGCACTCTTTATTTATTTAAAACTGTAAAGGTAATAAAAGGGAATCTCCTTTTGTACGAACACTCACTTTGCTCAATGATATTGCTGCTTTAGATCCTTTAATTGATGTTTATTTTTAACTCTGCTGGAATTCGTGAACGAACTAGTAACATACTTGTAATATTTGTATAGTGTAAACGGTATATTAAGATAAATAAATAAATAAAAGTAAAGTTTAATTTAAATAACCTAGAAAATTGCCTTCGCTATTGAACGCAGGTATGTGGCTAGCTTTCTTGGCACCATGTCGCATGGGCAAGGATTTCCTTTATGTTTTGAAGGTGTGAGAACTATGGTTCCACCGGGGAGGTACCACTGCCGCCCTCATAATCCGCCGTAAAGTATTACTTGTGTTTTGATTGGAGAGGTGCGGTTGCCGGCTACACTTTGAAGCGAGACGACCATCTCAGAGCGCAGATGGGATTTCGGTTATGTTTCGACTGCTCAACATCAGGTGGTTTGCATGCTCATTTGCTGCTCTTGTCATATAAAAAATGTTTAGGTTAGGCTTATATTATAATTGGTTTAAGATTTTTGTTATTTTAATTAAAATGAAAGAGCACATAAATAAAAGTATATTTTATTTTCGTTCATTCATTATAACCTAAATCTCACATTAGCACAGTAACCAAAAATAATAAATGAATAACATTTAAAAATATTACATCTCTCCGATTATTGCTATCAGTACCAGCATATTCAACTCGTGACGTCACTTTTGAAAATCTTTTAATTGATTTCGTTTAATTATACATACATACAAATTTATTTTAGTGTATTTTCAGCGTGTAACAGCGTATCACGTTTGGTATTAATATGTTGATAAAAATAATTTCTGATATGTTAAACTTACTAAAAACATGTTTGTTATTTACCAGATAATAATGCTTACGATTTCGTGAAACTAAGAAGTTTTCTCTTCCGACGTGGAATTACGACTGACAGTATTTAAACTTTTGCCGATTTGCAACGTGACCTTTACTGAGATGATCCAGCAAGAAACTCAGCACGACTGACTGTTTTTAATCTTTTACCAGTTCCGAACGTGACCTTTCAAGTGAGTTTTTCAATCTTTTGCCGATTCTAAACGTGACCTTTACTGAAACGATCCAACAACAAGAGATGATCCAGCAAGAAATTCAGCACGACTGACGGTTTTTGTAATCTTTTACCAGTTTCAAAGGTGACCTTTACTGACGTGACCCTGCTAGAATCTTGGACTTGTTCTACCTACCTTTCTTTTTCTTTTTTTAAAAGCCTTTTTTTTAATTCCAACATTCCTTTGTTTTGTAATCAGAAATTATTTTGAACCTTGAAAAATGTCTTATTCTATTTTGTTTTTTTTTGTATACTCATTGGGACAGTTCTGTGGTTCTTATTCCTTAATTTGCCGATCAAATTTGTCTCATGCATTTTTAATTCAATATTTTTTCTTCAGTAGTCTGTTAAATTTTTGCATTAATAATAATTAGCTGTCCTGTACGCTCCTTTGCTGTACTTAATATACGTTTATTCATTTTTTTACGATTATTATCGCGCTAACAATCATTATCGTATCATTTAATTACATACATTTACTTCGATTACTAAGTATCTGCCGATATTATGCATAGGTAGTTAATTAAATTGTCTAGTTTTTTTTATTCCAATAACGGATCTATAATATCGTAATTTTAAGAAAAATGAAAAAATCATTTGTCCACAATTGTCCGCTAGTCAACGCATATAAATGTCTTCTTTATGAAAATAAAGATTTATATTTAAAAGTCTGATCTATTACGAACAATGGTTTATATTTTAAGCTAAGAAAGTAATCATAACAATTCCATAATGTTACCACGATTAGCTATCACCGTTTCTTACTTCAAATCTTATTATTGATTATAATATGTATATATTATATATTATTATCTAAGTGTATTTATTACTTAATTAAAATAATTTGTTTAAAATACTCACAGTACAATTCTAATATGTGAATATAATCATGGAAGTCGTTTTTATTTCTTATGTAATTATGTAATGAGGTCATGTTTACATATCTTTAGTCCTTTCTTTTATGCTTACTTGAAATCTTTCAAATGTAATATTGTTTTTGGTTTGTATTATTGTTCAGTTCAGCACGTGTAAACTAACACAATTTCATGATAATGCGCATGTATGTCATATTAGAAATATGAACAGACCCAAAACCATGCTCCGACGAACTCCGTCACATAATCCCTGCCGAGTTCAGAGTATCCCCTTTGTGGCCATATTTTATCGATGAATTACAATCTACCTTCATTCACTACATTATAAAAATAATCAACAATGAAGGGTAATGAGTAATAATTAGAGCTGTGCATTTCACTTTATCAATATTATCACCAAATCAATTTAACGTTTATGATCTAAATTAGCCTGCTTTAGACAAGTTATCGCCTAAATACAAACCTCCCGCTAAAAGTAATTATTAAATGTAATTAGAGCTATAATTTACGATAAGATGGCAATCAGGGTGCCTACATACACAAATATGTTTTTGTCGTATACTTGTTATGTACGTTAGCTTCTAGCCTGCCTAGCTAGCCTAGCTAGGAATAATTTTGCATACTCATTTTTGTAAAAGGACCTTTCAAAATCTCTGGGGTAAAGCTACGGGGACCATCCGGAATGCAAATAACTTCAATTATTTTGGACGATTTTTAAAATATTGGGCTACTTTTTGAGTCACTTAATATATTCCGCTACCTCCGACTTATTATGATTGATGATATATATCGATAATCTTATTAGAGATATCTTTAATTAATTAATTATAATAAAAGCCAATTATATGGGACTTGAACCCTTTGGTCCGAGTGATAAATAATTTTTCAAACCATTAGTCCCATGTGACCTATGCTACTGATAACAGAAGGGCGGGTTCATATCTCGCGCAGAGAATTGTGATATGTAGTTGGAGCGTAAATACGGCCAGTTCTCAGTACTATGCCAAATGGGCCAGACTCATTGTAGATTGTTTAAATTTCAGATTTCAGTGATAGATTTAATTATAATGTATCGTTTATATATTGGTTTTAATGGACTGTCTATCCATTATTAACACTTTCCCTGCGGTGCGGATACACATAATCGGGTCAGTATTGCGGGCCCTACACTGGAGCTTGTTTGATTAGACTAAAGATACGCAGACAAATTACTGAAATATTGTATTTTTAGCAATTGTGTATCATCTACGAATACACATACGTAATGTGTATTCGTAGATGATACACACACGTAATGACCGCCCCAGTCTTGTAGCGCCGACGTAAAAACAGCACTTTCGTTCGCCCGTAATCGATACAAATCGTACATTTGATTAAATAGTTACATTTCATCGTCTTTGGACGATAAAAGTACTAAAATAATATTTAAAAAATACATTGTAATATTAATTGTCATTAAAAATTGTAACCGAGTTCATAAACAGTACACAATAACAAATAATTTCAGTGTAATGTTGGTTAAATTCATAGTTTGAAGTCTGCGCCCTATTGTTTTGTTTGTATTGTTTGCTCTTCCTCGCGACTTTGCACCCAATAATCATGAATAACTTCTGAAATCGCGTCGAAATTGTATCCATAAAACCTAAAGAAAAAATGAGTAGCTCTGCAAATGCTTTGTCACGAAAGTATAAAACAGTATTTCTTTTGTCCTTCATAACAAGACATTATATACACATTGATGTACAGCAGACAAACACCCTCGGTATGGTACACTTTACACTTTCCTTGCGACATACATGACTTCTGTGTATCGGCGTAACACGCTCACTGCTTGTACACACATGTCGTGTACTTATAAATCTGTATGGATTATGGCCGAACATAATTGCTGAGTATACGTTGACGCTACAAGACTGGAGGCGGACATTACATCTGTGTATTCGTAGATGATACACAGATGCTAAAAATACAATATTTCAGTGAATTGTCGGCGCATCTTCAGTCTAGACTCCCACTACGCTAAGGATTTCATACAAAAACGCCGCAGTCAGAGTATCAATAGGGTTTCCTTAATGTTTTATAATTAATCAATCATGGCTTACTAATAATATTACAGCCTCTTAACAATATCCCAGACCATTTAGTCTGGGGTTTCCAATAACTGACTTCAGATTTTGAAAGTAATGTTCGTATCAGTAATAAATTATTACTCGACTTAACAGCATCGAAAAAATATTGAGAAATCTACGTACCTAAGCATTCTTTGTAAAGTTCAAAATAATGTCAAGTCAATTCGCACTTTTCGCACGCAAGATTACGACTTAACCCTTCTCATTCTAAGAGAAGACACGTGCAGTGCAAGACTAGAAACAGAATTGATAATAAACCAATTAACTAAGGAACCCTGATTATTAAATACGTCAATGAAAAATTTTTATTGATTTGTTATTACAGTAAATACCTAATTTGAATATCAAGTATTAACCTAGTGGTATGATAAGATATCCATATATTATGCCATAAATGTAGCTCTATTATTCAGTTTTATTTAATACGTTTTATTGTCACCTATAAAATGTCCTTTTTTATAAAAGTGTTAATAAGTTTACTATGGTAATTTGATTTCAACTTTTTTAACAGTCGTTAATCATTTTTATTAAAGTGCAACCGACTTCATCTCCTGTTTCGTATTCTAAGCCGTGCTAGTTTACTTTAATTGTTTTCTTATTAATATATACAATTGTAGTAATGTATATATACATTACTTAATTCTTATTTAAACTGAATTTGAAAATAAAATAATGGATTCTCCTGTTGGTTATTTTAAGCGATATTAATTTCTTTCCATTGAATTTTAATTTCCAGAAATATATTGATGGAGACATTACTTAATTCTCATTTAAACTTAACTTTAATAAAATCATCCCTTGTTTTTCCAATCCTATGGATTATTCTTTGTATAAATTACATTACGATAAAACAGGAAAAATCTTTCAAAATAAAAATAATCGAAATCGGTTGATAAATGACGTAGTTATTTGTCTTATCGTAGTTATTCTTCCTTTTTAGAAGTCGGTTGAAAATGAAGTCAATTGGTCGTTATAATATTTATTATAATGTTTGATCCACTTGTTATAGTTGCGTATTACTTGTGAAAACGTCTTATATCCCCGATGGGAGACAAGATCTTCGAAGATTTCCTGATGATTTCTCATTCGGAGTTGCAACTGCTGCATATCAAATCGAAGGCGCATGGAACGCAGACGGTAATGAAAATCGATTATCTAACAATTGTGTTTATTGACTTAAAACATGTAACAAACGTAGCTTACAAGAATGCAGGACACTTGATTTTAAGTTCTCTCTACAGTTTACATAAGGTTAAATTGTACCGAAGTGATATATTTATTAGGTGTACGTAAACGTGTTGCTGTTTTTAGGAACTAAAATTGTAATATATGTATATTTCGCAGGAGGGGTCTTACATCAGATAATGTAGGGCGCTACTGGTACCTTCCTGATCAAAGTACAAACCGTCTAACTGTCTCTTGTCATTTATGCCGATTTATTTTTTATTTTGTTGTATGCCTTAGTATATCTACATTAATAAATGAGTTATAGCTTTTAAGTATACGATAAATGACTACATTCTTGTATTTATAACTAGAACAACAAAATGTTTTATTTCATTTGGAAATAATCTCCTATGACTGTGATAGTGATTAATCACACTAGTCTGTTTTACATTGCAGGAAAAGGCTGGTCCATGTGGGACTATCTGGTTCGAACTGACCAAGACCATATCGTAGATAATTCAAATGGAGACATAGCAGCTAATTCCTATTACCTTTACGAAAGGGACATCGAAATGCTTAAAGAACTTGGCGTCAAAATTTATAGATTTTCCATATCGTGGCCCAGAATTCTTCCTTACGGCCGACCAAATTATGTAAATCCTTATGGAATCGCATACTACAATAAATTAATTAATTTACTTCTTGAAAATGGAATAACTCCTTTCGTTACTATGTACCATTGGGATTTACCACAAAATTTGAGTGAGCAAGGTGGTTGGTTGACTCGAGATATAGTGGATTGGTTTGGAGATTATGCCAGAGTATTGTACCAACATTTCGGGGATCGTGTTAAACACTGGTTAACCATAAATGAACCGTATATCCATTGCTCCTTCGGATATGCTTTCGGTAGTCATGCTCCTAGAATAAGATCACCTGACGTCGGTTACTACGAATGCGGCAGAAACATTATTTTGGCGCACGCCAGAGCGTATCATATTTATCAGGAATCGTTTAAAGCGACACAAAATGGAGAGATTGCTATAGTCTTGAGCATGGATTGGGCTATACCAAGCACTAATTCAGTCGATGATTTGGAATCTGTACAAGATTACATAGCATTTCACGTAAGTGTACATTTATGAAGTATATCCATCCATGTTTTATGTAAAAAGAATAGTAAACGAGTGTGCAGATCAACTGATATTAAATATTCTCTGCAGCCCATTGACATCTATTACAACCTCAAATAGGACAAGAGTCTTATCTGTTTGCACACCATTGCGTTGCTACTCCTGATTACCAATTTTTTTTTCATGTATACATGATGTTTAAAATATTTATTTAAGTAACCTAAACACAACATGGAATACCTTAAAAGTAAATAAACCAAAATATAAGCAAAAGTAAGTAAAAAAAAGTTAAAACATAAATTAAATGTATGAGTATGTGTTTAAAATATGTAACTTCAATATATATACGTAAGGTTTAAGTTAAAATAAATTTTAAAGAATTTTAAACATATATTGATGGAGGTCAAAATAAAATAACCTTTTTGGTATTTATGTAATTAATTACCGATTGTAAAAGTTTAATATTTAAATTAATTCTTTAACTCTATTACTACTTACTCTATTAACTTAAATTATTTCTTTAACTTTTAAGATTTACTATTTTTAATTATCAAGAATAATGCCGGACCAAAAACTATGCCCTGAGGAATTCTAATATATTTACTACCGGAAACAAAACTATATTTTTTATAATTTTACTTCAATAATTTTATAGATAAGATTACAAAATAACACATAACAAAAAGGTTGATTAAAATTACCGTATACTTATAAGACCTAAATTAGTCTAATTTAGACAACATATCGCCTAAAAACAAACCCCCCCGCAAAAGGCCATTTTGTGCTATAAATTAAATGGACGGCTGTAAATGATGATAAGACAACAATCGTGGCACATAAACAAAACGTGATGCCTCATACTTGTCCCACATTCAAGCTAATCTGCAGATAATTGCATAGAACCTGTGTTATTTGTTGATGTTTTTCACTAGAAACTTTTAATAGGTCCAGATATCTTGGCATGCCATGGGAGAGATAGTGACATATGTGAAATTTCTATCCTCTAAAATACTTCGGTGACTGCTTCAGTGCTTTTGGAAAATACCGTGTTATCAAAATGCACGTCGGCATCTATTGTAATACAACGCATATCTAGGGTATTTTCCGAAGGGTTTTATTATCTCCCCCAACGCCGATATAAACCTCTCACATCGATATCCTTTCATCGCATTATCTGAATAATATGAGTTCCCACTTTTACCACCCTAACCCTGAAAGCCCTAGCCCTCGAAGTACTATAGCACTATTCTGGACCCTGTGCAAAATGGACAATCTACTGCTCAGTAAACAGCGAAAAGTAGGTTATCAGAAAATAGTCTTAAAAATAACTCATGAGAACTATGAATGTATATAGTTAAATAAAAATTCAAATTTCTAGTCATTAAACAAAGATATCCAAATAAAAGCCATTGTGAAAGATGTCTATTCATAATATTGGCAAAACATAAAAATGTTGTACTTACTTATGGCTGATCTTAGAAATTACTCAGCGGGTGTTGACGGAACGTATATGATTGAGAATTTTCCTTAAAAAACAACTAAAGGGCTTTTTTTTATTGCGAAAGAGTAAGAAACGGGCATGTAGGCCACCTGGTGTTAAGTAGTCACTGCAGCCCATGGACAACCGCGTCCAATCTCAAATAAAAGAGAAGTTCTATTTAAGGATGGATGCGAATGCGTTCCTACTCTTGAGGACTAAGATGGTCGCCTCCAATAATATGTATCCGG
>DWON01011311.1:0-10255 GCA_018251015.1 Phocides pigmalion okeechobee
CGACGCACGGCTAGTATCCATCCTTACGTCGTCAACATCCCGCCGGTTCGAACGAAGCGGTTTGCCTCGTCGTTCGTCATGCGTGCCGCGAAGGATTGGAACAGCTTGCCTGCATCGGTGTTCCCGTTAAATACGATGTGGGACTCTTCAAGAAGAGAGTGAACAGGCTTCTACTAAGTTAGTACGTTCAACAACAAGGATTTCACCGCTTACCATCAGGTGGGATCGTCGTCAAGTACTTACTTATACCAGGTAAAAAAGGAGGAAAGATGTGTACCAAATATGACATGAATCTGGTAATAATAAGAGGCAAAATTTGTAAACACTAGATTTGACCTAAAAATAACAAACAAGAATCAACAACAAACGGCAAGCTAAATAAAACCGTTAAAATACTATTAGATTTGAATATATATATACTTAGTAGACATTTACATTGACATATTATTTATTTATTATGTCACGCAGAGTACATACAATTATTTTATTTACATAATTTAAAATATTATTAAAATTTTACATAAATGCGATTAACTTTAAAATTTCTTGAAGCAAGTAACGGCATCTAGCGAGGAATAGCTTAATTACAAATGTCTACAATAATGTTTATACTGTTCCCTAATAAAAAAGAATCTATAATTATTACCGTTTGTTTCATAGTTTTACTTCATAAGTGGTAAAACTATAGGTTGACTAAATGCTACTGCTGTCTTTATATTCTGATATGAAACAATTTGTGTTTCGGTTGGGGAGATGCGGTTGCCTTACATTTAATCCTAAGCAACCATTTTAATCTTCAGGAGTTAATCATTTAAGTAAAACTTCAGATAGGACTTCTGTCCTGTTTAAAGTTGTCCCTTTTAAGAATTTAATAATTCTCAGGCAGACAGGCTTTCTCACAATGTTGAACTTTAAATTGAAGTGATGGTAATTTTCAATACTGACATAACTTTGAAAAATCGGAAGTATCGCACCTGCAATTTGAACCATAGGCTCTTGTAACAAGCTAAAATCCCTGATCACATTGATTTTTGGGAAAAAGAAAACTTATACTTTTACGAATTATGATTATGAAATGGAATATAATTTATTACAAATAAATTATGCCAATTTGTCACTAACCAGATAAGGGGACCCCCATAAACATGTTTATCTCATAAAAGCTGTAAATATAATTAGTGTAATAAAAAAATCTCTACCCATTCGTGTCACTGCAACTAGCGCCCTCTGCAACCTCTTCAAAACATACGGGACTATTCTTTTATTGTTGAGTTTTTTTTTTACTATATAGTGTCAAGTATAGGGGTAAGTGCTATTGTCTGATAATTTTGATAATACTTGTAACCCGTGAGCGGGAATTAGAAATGGCAACACATTTTTTAATAAAATGTACTCAAGTATTCATTTTGTTCTTTTTCATTACTACATACTCGTATCTTACAAGTTATGTTTTAAAATATGTATTATGTTGGTATGTAAGGTATTTATATTACGGACTTCTGTATTAAATTGTATCTGTATATTGTCTTAGTTTTTTAAAGTGAGAAGTGTAGCAAATGAGCATGCAAACCACCTGATGTTAAGCAGTCGCAGTCCATAGACATCCATGTACAACCGCAAAAACGACTGAAATCTTATCTAAGCTCGAACGTAGATACCTTGCTACTCCTGAGGACTGAAATGGTCGCCTGGCTTCAGTGTAGCCGGCAACCGTACCTCTCCAACCGAAAAACAAGTAATGCTTTACGATGGATTATGAAGACGGTGGTGGTACCTCCCCAGTCGAACTATAGTTCTCCCACCTTTAAAAAATTACTCGTATATTGCCTAAAAGAAATTATTGATATTATTCTCTACGTAAGATATGAACCAGTTCCCTCTTCTTAATTATGAATGAGTTTTAGTTAAAATTCATAATTAATATTGTTTAAAAAGTCAATACAACCCTTTTTAAGCTTATCGTGTGCAGATCAAAGACAAGTACCTAACCATATGTTTATTTTGGTCTTTGAATTATAGCTTTTTAAGCTCCATCATTAATATCAATCGACATGTGTGCACTTCGCAACTAGTGATGGGAAAATGAATATGTTTATAAAGAATCTTGGTTCACAGAAGTTGACGAAGTAAACCAAAATTGAACCTACAGTATTTTTATTCAAAATGCGTAATTACCTAATGTTTTATTTTGGAAATATAACTTCTACACAATTTTGGGTAAACGCCGAATAAAGAAAAATAAATAATAATTAAAAAAAACTAAAAAAACACGCTTTAGTGAAATAATGATCTGAAAAGTTTTTATTTGAATTATGAATAATGTAAATAAGAAACAAATGTCTTTATTGTGAATAAATTTTAAAGATGGATACGTATTTTATTATGAAGAAATTTAAATTAAGAAAAGTATTAAATTTTTAATAAATTTGAAATAAGAATAGTATAACTAAGAAATAAATGTATTGCAATTTAAAAAGCGTGGAGTGCATGGTTTTTTTTACATTGCAATATTTTTTTCTTTTTAATTAGCTTAGCTTTTCAGCTAGGTAATGTTGCCAGCTTCTTGGAAACATCCTAGGGACAATTATTTAGATGCAGTATTTTACTTTTAGGCTTATTATTATATTGTTTAAATTTTTAATGATGTATTTTTAACTATATGACAATAAATAAATTTTGTTAAAGTAAAAATACTCATATACGATATTATACTAATATTATCGCGGAATTTACACATTTTCACATGATTAGCCGTGACCACGAGCCGTGCAACTGGTTCGAAATATTGGAAATTAAAAGGCGTTAATCGTGAATACCCGTTATATAGTAAAATGTTATATAGTTATATGGTAAAAAGTTTAGTATTATTTTCTTAAGTACGTATTTTATTGTTAACTAGCTACCCGACGCAACTTCACTTGGGTAATAGAGTTTATATTTACATTATTTTATTCTTTCATACAAGCATCCAGTCATTACCTAGTTGCAAAAACTAACAATTACAAACATCTATTTTGAACGACGACTAAATTACTACATTTAATCTAGCTATTTAATTTCTAGCCCAAATTACAAAAATAACCTTAACTTATTATGCACCAAACTTTCCTCAGGAATCACTCTACCTGTAGTTGAAAACTGTGAGAATATATATTTTTGAGTTTATCTCTAACAGACAGGGCATGACGGGGGACTTTGTTTTATAATATTTAGCGAAGAGAAGAAATTAGTCTACTGCTGTAAGTATTATATCGTTTTTAGGCAACGCTTATAATTATTTTTAATTGCTATTACGAATGCAATACTGTCCCATCACTACTAACACCCCGCTGTGCAAAAAATCCAAATCGATTCTCGAGTTGAGTTTCAAGTACGCCTCATTAGCATTGTTGGAACTGATGAAACTTCGAGTGTTGGAGCACCAATAAATTAGTGTTGATTCCATTTGTTGCTTAGACTTGGTAAAGATGGAGGAAACTTTAAATTTAACTTTTGTTTTCTTTGTTAGAAGTGTAGCAAATGAGGATGCGAACCACCTGATGTTAAGTACTCGCAGCTCATAGACATCCACGTATACAAACACGACTGAAATTCTATCTGAGCTCGAACGTAGATACGTTGCTACTCCTAAGGACTAAGATGGTCGCCTCGCTTCAAAGAATATGCGGGATTACTTTGCGATAGAACAGCTATGCCGGATAACAGAATCGATAAGACACCTTTATTCCGGATCATCTTTCCGGATCAACTGCAAACTGAAATGCAACTTATGCTTTACGGCGGATTATTAGACCAACAATGGTACCTGCTCGGTCGACCTATGGCACTCCCAGTTCTCCCACATTTAAATATTATAAAAATCATAGCAGCTCAGGACAGGAATAACGTATAATAAGGTGTAATAACCGCTTTATTTATTATTTTTTACTCCTATCCTTTTATAATTATTATTTTCATAAGGAACGGGAAACTACTTTCATTGCCTAAAAACTACACAAAAATACACGCATGTTTTTTTTATTCAAAATAAACTGGAGATGTTAAAATAAGTAAAGTGAGTTAGTAGTAAAGTTTGCGTGTCCTATCAGAAGGATCGCAACCGTCTATACTTTATGTGCGTCTGTCCGTCTGTGCATAAATTAAAACTGTTGTCGTTTAAACAATATAGCCCTGCGGGACGCCACGCGTTTTGGAAAACAAGCACGTTTCCCTGTTAAGGTCATGTACATTTTTTATATATTTATTTTTAGGAATTTTTTTAACGGATCAAGGGTATAATTTTTAACCGATTTAAAAAAAGGAAGTTCTAAAGTGGAATATTTATAAGCAGTTTTTAAAAATGAAGTTTCTTAATTGACTTTTTTAAACGATTTTTTGTTTCCGTTATTACGTCATTTGTAAGCCATTTGGGAATTTGTTTTCTTTCATGTTTTCTGTTTGGTACTATTAAAAATTCAACACAAAATGTCTACCCTAAGGATGTAAAAATAGGGGATATAATATTGTACTGGAGGTAGTTTTAAATTATAATTAAGCAATATATCTATGATTGTAATAAAAAGTATAACAAAGGTAGAAATAAAAATACATTTGAAAGAAGTTACGTTCCTTAAGAGTTAATTCTCCTTTTTTATTTTTTTTGTGAAAGAGTAAGAAACGGACATGCAGGTCACCTGATGTTAAGTGGTGACTGCAGGCCATGGACAACCATGTCCATCCTTAAATAGAACTTCTGTTCTATTTAAGGATGGACGCGGATACGTTCTTACTCTTGAGGACTAAGATGGTTGCCTCCAATAATACGTATCCGGCAACCACAGCTCCCCAACCGAAACACAATGCATGAAGACCATGTTGCTTTACGGCGGGCTATGAGGGTGGGTGATGGCGGTGGTGCCAATCTGGGCGAGCTCTAATGGCTCTACCACCTTTAAAAATCTTCTTCTAAAAAGTCTACTTCTTTAAAGTAGGTATTTTTAGTCAAAATAATATTACTTTGATATGCTTAAATGATAAACAATATTGTTCTCTATATAAGTTTTGTTCATGGGCAAATTCCTATATTGATTTATGCAGTTATATAAATACATTAATTAGCCATTTCCAATACCATTTGGATTTGGAAAACATACCCAAATAAATATTTTTTTCCCAAGTTATCGTGTTCTGGAAAACAAATTTTATCGATGTCATGAGGAGAAAAATATGATTTATTTGTAGCGATTATCTTGTTTCCGTTATAATGAATAAACTTAAAAAAGTGTCGTATGGAACATTATTAAATTATCTACTTACTAGTACGCAAATTATTTCGACCCCGTATGCTAAAGAGGGTAAGAATAAAGATATTTGCAGAAAAAATCACTAAATGCTTTGTAATAGTTACAACAGACTTCCACTTAAGCCGGTATTGTGTACGGCGCGTGCGTTGTAGAGGGCGCCACTGATCGCATCGCGCATCTGCCGCCTATCACACCCCCATGCTCCCGACAACCGCATTACGGTTAATTGTTAATGCGTTACCGTTGAAATGGTTATCTGTCCTAAAGAATGGTTGCCTAATTGCTTGATTATAAGTGCTTCTAAAAAGCCTAAAATATAAAAATTGGGGATAATGCTGCAGCAAAGACGATTATGATAACGAATAAGGCTTCATTTTAATTCTTTGTTCAAAATTGTGTTCTGCATCATGGATATGTTGTTCTAATGTACAAGCTATGTACAATGGGGAAGGCTGGTGATGCGACGGAGTCTGTAGAAGAAATCGAGCGTCTCAAATATGTTTCACTAAGCAGCGATTACGTTTTTGTTCCGCTTGGCTTTAAAATCTTTAGTCCGTGGGGTCCGCGTGCCAAAAAATGTTTCAAACAATTGATCCCACGTTTGATCGACGCCTGCCGGTAACAAGAGGGCTGGTTTATATCGCACAGAGAATTGTGATTGCTATTCAACGCGGGTTTGCAGCTAGCGTCCATGGAACCATGCCGCATGGGCACGAACTCCCTTCAGATTGTTTAGGTTAGGCTTTGAATATAATTAATTTTAAGATTTTCATCATTGTAAATTAGTATTTAATACTTTAATGCAATATTTTATATTATTGTGAATTGTTATACAGATAGTTTCAGTAGTTTTCGCGTCAAAGTGAACCTAAAATTAATAGATCCTAACAACCTCGCGTTTATAATGTAAATAGGATTTGAGCCATACATGCGTGTGGACATGTGAGCAGCTGTAGCGATATGGGGCGCTATGATCTAATAAATTGGGTGCATTGTATGCAAATTCGGCGCGTGCGCAGCTTATGCGCTTAGTGCATAGCAAATGTAGCATATGCATTACCGAATTATGATGAGCGACGCAATGAATAAATACCATTAGCTTGAAGTACCATCGTTTAATGGTTGATGTGTAAAATTTAAAACTTTGAAGTTGGGTATTTGTTGTGTTGCGACACGCGTGGTGTTTTGATACCATACTGGTTCGGTTCCCGGTCGAAATTTGAATTAAAAATGTTCTGCGTCCCCAGACCCACCCACCAGCACCCATGATGGTGCAGTCCTCATTTTGTGTATGTGGTATTTATGAGTAACTAAAGTTTTTATTTTTGGGGATACGAGTAGAGATAGTATTATTATTATTTGTATATTTTAGGTTCCGTAGCTAATGGATAGAAAAAGGACCTTATAATGCCAAGTCATTTGTCCGTTTGTTCGTATGTCTTAATAATTTAACGTAAATATAATTACTAAAAATAATGCATATTATTATAATTAATATAAAATAAAATATACTTACGTTATTAGTAATTTATGAATACATTTTGATTTTACTAAAACACGACTCTACGATACAGTATAAACCAAAAACCATAGACTACATTACTTAAATATCAAAATATGTTTAATCTATTCCTTAAATTATTTTCGAAAAATTCTCACCTTGCCTAAATATTAATTAATTATAGTATTTTTGTACCTCACTAATGAATTAATTGATACAACTGAGGGTCTCAGGCGCATTTCTGTTCAACCCCGTAATTATAATTTTACAGTAATCAAGCTAAGACACGACTTGGGGTGAAAAATGACCACAAAATTCCTTAAGTCTACAAAATTGTGGGAGCAATTTGGAATTATTTTAGAAGAATCATTTGCTATTTAATTTAGAAGCCTTTTTGTTTGTACATTAATGTTATAATTATTATAATCAATTTGTAGTTCTTTGATTTATTAAAATGTTATTTAAATGTACAAATAAACGTGAAGTTATGTTTTATAGAGTATTATAAAATTTTTATGGGTTAACCTAAACTGGTTATTATATATGTAGGTATAATAGGTTGAACCATAGTTGTGTCGGGGAGGTACTATCACCGCCCTGATAACCCGCGAAGCAATTATTGTGTGTTTTTTGGAAACGTGTACTACCGGCAACACTAATTACTTTGTACTTAGAAGTAGCAACTCTATACGTTAGACGGAAATTTAGATTACTTTGAAGTTGGTTGTGGATGCCCACAGGTTCCAGAGAACGTTAACCATTAGGTTGCTTGCGCGGTCGTTTGCTACTCAACTCAAATCATTTATTTGCACTACTTGTCCAAAAAAATATTTTACTAAGAAAATGGTTTACTAAATTTAAAATATTTATTTCGGCATTTTAAATTTTACTATTTAATGGGTTATCACGATTAACGATTTTTGATTGCTTGGCGTTCATACGAGAGTTTATGCGTAACCTTGGTTTGAACATTCGTTTATCATCCACATTTAAAAGCATGTGATGAGGTGCGTATGGTCATATTTTAAAAAAGAACAATAATACAGATGCTCCAAAAATTTCTTAACAACAATATGCCTCTATCGGTTTAAAAGTCCAATAGTTAACTTTTCAAATGTGTTCATAGAGTGCGCGTGCGCACGTCACCTAATTAATTCAGCATCGGACGCCAGGTGGCGTGGCAGATGGACTCATGCCGGTAACATCGCAGATAATGAAAAAACACATTTTAGATAATTCTGTTGTTAACACACCACATATATGGGCCATATCTCGTGTTCAACAGATCTGTAAACATTTTTGTTTTCGTTAACGGTTAAATTGTCAAAATTTTAACACGTCAATGCTGATTTTAGGGTCGATTTGGCACGTTTACATCTTGATTTCAATAGAACATTATTTAATGATTCACGTAAAAATTAATACTAGACAGTAACGATACGGCAATATTTTTTTAGAAAATTTCAACTCAATACAAATATGAAAAAATACCTGTAATATGGTAAAACCTGCTTGGTTCGACTCGGTATCATAGCCAGATTAATTTCTACGGTGAAACAAATTAGTGCGGTCGTTTACTCACTTGCAAATAAGGCGACTATCCCTCAGGATTTGTAATGCATCTGGGATAAAATTCGAAGGTTGTTTGATATTGGAGTTACCGAGTTTCAGATAATGTTACGTAAATAAAAAACTTCTGAAATTGGTTGAGCCCTAGAACAATTACGAACACGTGCACAACGGAATTTTTGTAATTAGATATATAAATCGGTAAGTTGCAAATGTATAATTAGGGACAGGAAGTGTTTCTTAAACGATTCATCACTAACATTTCAGCTTTTTAGCGTGTCCACTGCTGGACTTTGTCCTCTCACATAGATCTCCAACGCGACCGAGCGGCCTGCTTCCATCGGACAGCTGCGACTTTATGAGGTTGTCTTTCCATCTAGTAGGAGGCCGTCCTAATCTGCGCTTTCCGTGTGTGGTCTCCATTCCAAAACCTTGCTGTCCCATCGGCTATCGGTTCTACGAGCTACATGGCCCGCCCATTGCCACTTCAAGTTGTTAACCGTCTACTGATTTCCTCATATCTGATTCGGTCTCGTAGAAAAACGCCGAGCTTAGTCCTTTCCATTGCGTTGATCCACTGAGCCCTTTCAAGCCCGCAATAAGAGACCACGTCTCAGTTACTTAAAAAATTACAGATATAAAAACTATAATAAAACTATTTTATAATTACCTCCGTCCATACGTTAGGTTAAATTTTAATATATCTTATCAGTAAGATAGAAATAATGACAAATAACTGCATAATCATCCTTTATACGGTCGGTACGGGGTGTAATTGGGGTTATCTTTCAATCTAAGACAATGGGGTCGATCACACCCCTGCCAGGTGGAGAACTTACTGCCACTTAGCCATCTGGTGGGAGGGTTAATAAGGTACTAGAAGTATTAAAACATATTTATTTATTTTATTGGATTACCAAAGCAAATACAGTATTTAGGAAATAAAAATTGCATGAATACAGTTGATAATAGATAACTGTTCTATCAATTAAATGTAACCATGCATTTAAATATATATATAAATATACTTACTTATACACAAAATATACAAACACAAATACAATGAAACAAATATTTAATTAATTTAATTATGTGAGGATCCGATCAACCTCTTTTAACTAGTTACAAATTTAGGTAGACTATGAAAATGAACCTCTAGGTTTTTTTTGTACGATCGTTATACAGACGGGAAATACGGAGTACCGATGAACTACGACCCAGATTAGTACTGCATATCCTAGTTAGGAATAGATTTTATGTATTTCAACGATATATATGGTCTGCTTCATTAATGAAACATATTACAGTGACATATATTCTTTATCAATTTTGTGTATTTCTTAAAATATTTATTTATTTATTTATTTGGCAATCCAACAGCGATACATAAAAAGATATAGATTGGGTACAATATTTGCTTTTAATATGGCCAAAAAGGATTACACTAATGACATTTAAATTTGTAAGTACGAAAAACAATACAACATAATGGTTTTTTATTTTGGAAAAGTAGCAAATGAGCAGGCCACCGGATATTAAATGATCTCTGTAGCCTATAGATTATCACGTCCAACTTCAAACAGGCCTCAAGTCCTATTCGAGGTCGTGTAAAGATGCATTGCCAACCCTTAGGACTGACATGATAGCGTTGCTTATGAATGTAGTCGGTGACAGCATCTCTCCAACCGAAACACTTAAAGATTTGCGGCAGATTATGTAAGCGAAAGTGGTATCTCCCCGGTTTAACTGTAGCTCTGTTATCTGGTTGATAAACCATCAACAAATATCTATAAAATATAACATATAACATATAACATACAACATACAACATATAACATATAACATATAACATATAACATATAACATATAACATATAACATATAACATATAACATATAACATAT
>DWON01011312.1:0-10255 GCA_018251015.1 Phocides pigmalion okeechobee
AACATACAAAGCTGTTAAGGACTTTCATGGACACGACCTTCAGCAATGAAGAAAACGACAAAGAAGAAGAGAAGAATGTGAATTATATCAATGATAGATTTTAAAGAGTGCTGAGTTTTCCGCCGGCGTTTTTTCCCAGTCAATATTAGCCAAGAGTTTACATAAACCCATTTTACATTGTAACTTTACCATTAATTTAGTGAATGTAAACCTTTAATAAAATTAAGTATTTGAATTCGAATCGGAGCTTGTGTTTAAGTGCGAATGTGTGTCAAAACTTTGTTTCAATTAGCAACGCCTCAGTATACGACGTTAGGACAGCGAATGTAGTAAAAATAAAATAATAAATGAGCAGTGGAACTGCACATTTATTATTTTATTTTTACATTTTATGCATTCCTTTTGACTTCATTGAAATTAAAATAGTTTCGAACTGAATTGGCACCGAAGCACCATTTTATTGGACACTCCTGAATCCTCTTCAGGCAGCATTAGGATTGTTATCTTGTTTGGAGTTAAGTACGTCCATGGGTTTTAGGATTACTCACTAAGGGCCTGCATGCTCTTTATTGACTCTTCTAACATGAAAAAATAAGTAAAACATTCATAATTATTTAAGTAAATATAAATTCGTTGCGCAGTTTCTGTCGGTTTCACGTCAATGCCGTAATTGCTTACATCAGTTTTTTCAGTTAGGAAGGCAGGTATTTAATAAATTAAACTTTCAATGAAATCAAATGGTAACCTTGATAGAGTGTACGCGGTTGACGATCGATCAACTCATTACTGGTACTGAATTAAAAATGTTGGTAGCTGAGTAATTTTCTATCTTCGTGTTATATATAATAGAATGTTTGTCTTAAGGACATACCTTTATAAACTCGTAAACTATGCATTTGATCATGCGATGATCTTTAGCAAAGTTGTTCTGCATGAGCCCACGAAGGTTTCTGAGTTGGTACGACCAATTTTCGTCAGAAAAAAAAACAATAATATGAATTGAATTTTTTTGTAATGTCTTTCCTTCAATTTTTTTTAATTGGTTGCGTAGCAACACGCGCAGGGTACAGCTAGTTAAATATATTTTATGTGATTCTTTTTTTCGATTAAGAGGAAAGAAGAACCGTTTAAAAAGCTCTAGCAGGGCTTTACTAGATCTCTACCAGGGTCCTATCGAGTCAAATTGTTAAATATATTTTCTGTGATGCTTTCTTTCTATAAAAAGGAAAGAAGAAGCGTTTAAAAAGCCCTAGTAGAGCTCTAGCAGGGTTCTACTAGGTTTTTATAGAGTCAAAGGGAGAGATTGATAGAATTATACCTGTTTAAATCTTACTAGTTTCAAACAGCATTATTACATGTACCAGCTTCTGGTTTGAAAAGAGATTTATTATATTAAGTAGTTGTGTAGGTTAACATTCAAATATTTTATAAGATATTTTCATACATTTAATGAATGTTAAGGATACAATTTAAAATCAGTACATCGGCCGAGCGCCATGTTGGCTAAGGTGACCAGCAGAAAAATCCGGCGGAAAACCCTCGGCACTCTTTTTACATCAGTCATAAATAATAAACACTATATAACTTTAGAAAGATGGTGAGAACGCGAGTATATACCAAAGACTAATACATTTTTCTACATATGATTCGTTTTGTTCCAGCCGTCGCTATGATGCTCAGTCCGAAGATCCAGCGCTCGATAAGAGTTAACGACGGGCAGCTGATAGCGCTATCCGATCGAGCGCAGTACGATCACTCTCAGGTGAGCCCTTCCACTTACTATTAATAGATATTAGAAATGAATTAGAATCTGATATTAGAAACGAGCGGTGCCAGCGACCGTCCGGTGATGATTGATATAAATCGATATAACTTCTTTATTAGTTAACCGATTTACATGAAAAAAAGTACAACAACAAATTAAGGTACAACCGGTGGCTTGTTTATTACTATAATAGTAATCTCTTTCTGACAACCGTGGTATCCTAACAGATCAGAAGAAAGTAAAGTCAAAATGTAACGTAATCACGGAACTATTTAAAGAAATAACTTTAAAAAATCTACTATCCTTAAGCTTATAGGGTTTAATTATTTCTAATTGTAAAATTGCAAATTATCTGAGGTTACATCATGAAGAGATTTCATAAATGTGACCGTCATAATGTCACAGATAACGAAATTTGTTATGACGTAATTTTAGAACGACCATTAATAAATACACATAATCAAAAATGTCTGTTCAAAGTACAAATAACCAAGAAATTATATTATTTAGAAACAAGTTTTTGCGACTTCGTTTAGTGTTACATAGATTGACACAACTTTTTTATTTGTTAACCGATTTAAATGAAAAAAAACATTAAATGTTAAGTAAAACCTGTCACAATATAATCCTAAAAACTGCATTCAAATTGGATAAGCCGTTTCTGAGATAAGCGTGTACAAACATACATACAGACATGCAGACAAAATGAAAAGATATTCTTTTGGGTTCACTTGCGTATTTATATAAATGTACCCCATTATGAATATTTAAATATATATGCTATGTACGGACAGCGATCAGAAACTGTTCTATTATATGTATAGAATAGATATATAAGTATAAATTTATATTTCGCAAACAAAGCCGGGGGTTACAAAGAAAGACTCCTATCTTTAATACTCTAAGGTTTTGTTACCTCGTTCAGGGATTATTGGAGTTTGAAGGATACTTTGCCCGGGCACGTTCTCCGGGTCAATATCTACTCCCTGGATTTATATTATTTTCATAATATAATTAGATTTCAATGTGATCTGTTTTTGAATGGTCCATTGCAGTGGTTCTCAATAGCTTACGATTTTAACCCTTTGACTACAACGCTCGAGTATTACATGTGTTACGGGAGGCGGTACTAAACTGGAGTTGTTTTCTCTAGACTAGAGATGCGGCGATAATTCACAGAAATGGAACAGTTGCACGACCACGAGCCATACAACTGTTTGCAACGAGAGTAAAATCTTAGTGCCTTGTTTAGAGATTTTATCGATAAGACACACGACGATACACTAACACGACGATACACTTACACGACGATACACTAACACGACGATACACTAGCACGACGACATACTAACACGACGATACACTTACACGACGATACACTAACACGACGATTACACGACGGTATTCTAAGCATCCTCTCACGTGACATCAATATAACGCATCAGAGCTGAGAGCCACTTCAGCCGAGAGGAAAGCATTTCATTTCATTTCCCCTTTGTCGGATGTTGAATGTCGTACGACATTCCGTAAAAGGCTCACTTCACACGTCAACAATTCGTTACGACCATTTGTATACAAAGTTTAAACGAGACTCGTGTGTAAAAGCGCGTACAGGCATTCCGTCTCGCCGTATCTGATACGGACGGATCCCGGATTGACTTCCAGATGGTGTGAATCAGCATAGTGATACGATATATCGAAAGTCGCGTGAAAGAATGTGCAGGCTACAGTCGTGTCTATTAATTTATGATATGGGTAGACAGATGACCAATGGAGTTTCCTAGATCTTATTCATATAAATATATATCTGTACGTTGTATATTAAATATGTAAGACCTTCTTAAGCGTCTCTTGCTACCATGGGACCTCTACCTCTCATGGTCGCCCTCGCCTGCACCCAACTGGCTCCATCACATCACATGGCAGCCCCCAGCACATCACATCACATTAGGAACTGATATTTAGTTGAGTTAAGTATCTGATTTTTTAAGAGGGTCTTGTAATTGAATGTTTACTACATTCCGTATGTATTTTACTCGTACATTCCGTCCGGCAATACTTTGCATATCCGGTCGACTTTATGAAATAGATATAATAATGGGGAATGTATGGGGAAAGAAATTCATTTGAGTTGTCTGAATTCTTTTAGTATGAGACTCTTATTCGGCAGGATGCTCTGATATGACGCCATGCTGTTATTTTTTACCATTACTATAAGTATAATAAAAAAAACATGTATTTGTTTTATTACTGAAACTCTATATTGTTTAATTATTGGTTTTGTTTATAATAATGTATATAGAACAAAGACATATAAACATTTTAAAAATATGACGATTTCATAAGATATTTGCATAACAGCATAACTTATTCCATTTAAGATCTATAACTTTTTTAAAGTGAGAAGAGTAGCAATCTGATGTTAAATAGTCGCAGCCTATAGACATCCACGTACAACCACAAACACGACTGAAACCCTATCTGAGCTCGAACGTAGATACGTTGCTACTCCTGAGGACTAAGATAGTCGCCTGGCTTCAAAATGTAGCCGGCAACCGCACCTTTCCAACCAAAACACAAGTGCTCTACAGCGAATTATGAGGGCAAAAATTTGACATTCAAATGAAAATCTGTCTTTGTTTCCATGTATTTTAAGTTCTGTTTGTTTCAGGCCGGTTACCTGCACAAACGGAGCTCGGACAACACGAAATGGCAACTCCGGTGGTTTATTTTGTACCCCACAAATCACATGACGTGGCATGACATTGGTTACCGCGTGTAACCGTTAAAATCAACATTTCGAACCATTTACATGACTCGTGGTCACGGCGAAACAACGTACGATAATCAGCAATCAAAAATAAAAACCGTTACTTGTGACTACCCGGCACAGTCATACCTATTGCACATATTATAATGTTAGTTTAGGATTATTTCACCGTGCGCTGGGTTTATGTAATATTGCATGACCATAATTGTTGTAAAAACTTGATACTCGTACTTCGTCTGCGTTGTATATTATATTAATATTTTTACCCCACTCCTCCACAACACTACGACAACAAAAAACAAAACGCGAAGTGCTTACAAAAATCTTAGTTTTAAGACATTATTAACTTTGTATTATATGAACTACTAGATATGCCTCGCAACTTATTTTTTTTTTATTATGAAAGAGTAAGAAACGGGCATGCAGACCACCTGATATAAAGTGGTCACCGCAGCCCATGGACAACCACGTCCAGTCTCAAATAGAACAGAACTTCTATTTAAGGATGAACGCGGATGCGTTCTTACTCACTGGTTTGCATGCTCACTTGCTACTTTTCTCACATAAAAAACACTATTTTCTTAACAAAGACATCACTTTATTTGGTATTTGTTCCATATTTAAAAAGAAGACTAGGTCATCCCTTGTATAGTCTTTCATATTTTCCAGAAATTTCCGACATGATAACTTCTGCCGTTTCCAAGATTAACTTAGCAGTTATATTCTACATGGAGTTGGTTAACCACGGAATGTAGAATCTGCATTTTGCCCATGGGAAAGTGTTCGCAGTTATCACACTCGTACCATAAGCATGCGCAGTTGCGCAACATCGGCTCAGTCGTGTCTGGGTGTTCTTCTGACAAGTCGCGTTGAAATTATACTCAAAATAATTTTATACAGGATTGTGCTCTGTAAACAACACCAGAAAAAAAACTTGTATTTATAAATACGTGAATTTTTCGAAAAACGATGATACAGGTTCTATGCGTTAGCGTTGGAGAATTTCACAAATATCTATACTCGGCAATCGCTTAATGAACAGCATGCTCGTGCTACTTCATATACATATAAGAAAATTTGAACTAATTACTACTAAAGATGGGAGAGCTATAGTTGGACCGGGGAAGTACTTCAAGCGAGGCGACGACCATCTTAGTCCTCAATAGTAGCAACGCATCTATGTCCGACCTCAGATAAGTTTTCAGTCATGTTTGTGATTGTACATGGATGTCTATGGGCTGCGACTACTTACCATCAAGTGGTTTGTATGCTCGTTTGCTACTCTTCCCACATAAAAGACACGGATAGAAAAAAAATTGTACCGTACAATCCGGTTCATACGGAAAATTAATACTGCACAATTTTACGTACCGTATTTGCGTACGATACAATACCGTGTGGTACCGTCAAACAAAATCCCCGTATAATATCATAATAGCGGTGAAATATTCGAAAAGTACAAACCGCAAAAAAACGTTAATATAAAAGCAGGCCCTTTTTAACCTCATTCTAGTATTTAAATTATTGTGACCGTTCTTCTATTTTAAATTACAATGATTAAAACTGTCAAGAACAGATATTTGATGATGTGGTCAACTATTCACTTGACATTTGACCGATTTATTTAAATATTTTGATTTATAACAAACCTTTTAGATTAACAGAAAGAAAGAAATTGGTTTGAGCAATAGGCCACTAAATATTAATACCAAATTTTTCAAAAAGTATGTGACATATGATTGTGATAATGTCACATATGTGAATACAATTACACCTCATTTATTTAAATTTGACGTCATAATAAAATTATCTATACTTACAAATAAATAAAATCGAAGTGTCTGTTTGTTATAACAGAATAGCTTATAAAAGATTGCATGCAAAATTGATTGCGGTACATATAAAACAAATGCATTTTTTGTCCGTCTGCTTGTTCTGAATAATCTCCGAAACGGCTAACCCGTTTGCGATGGGTCTTACACTGACAGACAACTAATATTATGAGGAGTAACAAAGCCTGCTTTTATACTAGAAAGAGTTTTAAGATTCCATACAAAAAAATAACCCATAAAATGCAATATAACTGTGTCGGTTTAGACAAAACATTCAGTAATTGATAGTTGTTGCTATAAGGAGTGACGCTACTTGTATTTTAGAAAATGCGAACAAAGTCTAAAGTACACATAGTCTTCGACAATCTATAGTGTTCGACAAGATACCTCGCCCATACTTATAGAGTGATCAATTCTTACGTTTTGGTAGTAAGGCGTAGTTACTGGTTCACCTACGTATAAGACGACCATCAGAGTAACAAAACATATACACACAACACACCACGTAGTAGTAACTTCTATGATCGAATTCGGGTTCCGCTAGTCCTTGAGACTCCTGTAGAATTGATTACAGATATCCATGTGTAATCTTACCATTACGTGGACTAACGTCTTACTATGATACTACAACTAAAATCTAATATCGTATATGAGTCTGTTTTTATCATAGTCCGAAGAAACTTGTTTAAACTCAAACCACAAATTTCATTAAAACAGAAAGCGACCCTGGGTATAAAAACGTGTGATTAAATGAATGGCTGGAAACTTGTGCTAATTGTGTTAAGGACGACATTGTACAAACGACGGGAGATAACTTTAACGAGTTGGCGATTCAATTGCTATTTGTTAAGTTAATTCTTTTATAAACGGTATTTTAAGGGTAATTCTATTAATTGTTATTTTAACAGTAAATTAATTCACCGGTACTTTAAGAGTAAATAATAATTAGATTAATTGGTATATTTATGTTTATTCGATTAGCTGGTATTTCAACGATAATTTTACTGTTGACATTTTAACGATAATTACTTGAATTGATCTTTAGATGAAAAATACATCAAATGGTAGTTACATATGGCAACCGTTCACATATTAATTGGTATTTACACAAGAATTCGATTGATTAGTGTTTATCAAATAGTATTTTGACTGATATGCCATTAAATGGTAATGGAACGTGTTCATCACATGGTATTTCGAGCGATATGACATTAATTGGTATTTTAACGTGATTATCAAATGGTATTTCAACCGATATTACATTAATTGGTATTTTACCGATAATTAATTGGAGTATTAAAACCATCTTTTAATTGGGGAGATACCACCGTAAAGTACCACCACCCTCATAATGCGCCGTAAAACAATAGTGTTTCGGTCGGAGAAATGCAGTTATCGAATTGGACTTACAAGCGAGGCATCTATTTCAGTATTTAAGAGTAGCAAAGCAACGCACGACGTCAAGTAGGACTTACACCTGTTTAAGGTTGGACGTCCATGGACTGCAGAGACCATTTACTATCAGAAGGCCTGCACGTCAATTTCCTATTTTTCCAACATAAAAAAGACGGAATGGTCAGTTGCTATTCTTCTAACGTAAAGGTAGAATAATAATCACATTCATGTGGGACACACATTTTGGCATAAGGTCATACATATACATATAAACAGCAGCATATGTACGGAGTGATGACTAGTGGTAAGATCGTTCCCTCCCACGGACGGGGGTTCAGAGTTCGAATCCCTGACAAAAAACTTTTTTTTCGAACATACATATTATGTTCATATTATAAAAATTATTACCACTAACTTTGACTGCGGAGATATTGAGTGGAAGCCTGTATAAATGAGATTTTTTTGTATGAATGAAGTTCTCAAAGTCGTGTAAAGTCTACCAATTCGCATTTTTTCAAGGGCTATCGTGAAAAAATACTCATTCCCAGCAGTGAGATGGTAATATCAACAGATGATGATGATAACATACATTTTATGTTTTTGTGAAAAGATATATAAGAACATTGATGAAAGAATTATATTGTGTTACGAATATTCAACAAGCGACAGGATAACTTTTAACGATTTGGCGATTTAACTGATATTTATTGAGGAAATTCTTTTAGAAAAACCCAGGAACATTGGTAATTGGAGGTGAAAGAATAATATTTTTCTGTTAAAGCCATGTTTGAGAGGTTCAATAAGCTAAGTGTTTGCCTGTCTTGACAATCCTGCTTCTGTCAGTTGATCATACTTGGATAACTGTTTGCCAAACCTGCCAGTCCTGCATCTGTCAGTTAATCATAATTCCTAAGTTTCTGCCAGCACTGCCAAACCTGCTACTGTCAGTCATCATAATAGTTAAGTGTTTGCCAGGCATGCTAATCCTGCTACTGTCAGTCGATCATAATAGTTAAGTGTTTGCTAGCCCTGCCAGACGTGCTTCTGTCGTTTGATCATAACAGGTCACAAATTAACAGTTAACCTTAAAAAATATATAAATTATCCAAGGGAAAAGGCACAAAAGCCACCAGATGGAAAGCAGTAACCAGAACCGATACAATATGAAGTTGACTGGCAACATTCATTTAAAATTGTTATTTATTATTTGGAATATTGCAGTTGCAATATGCAAATGCAATTTTACTATGAAGGAGAACTCTTTTTGCACCTTTATTGAAGAACTAGGATACACACGACACATGGAATCCTAAAGTCAGATCTCGAGAGTAGAAAGTTATTGTCATTAGGGCTACGGAACCCCGTGTTAAAAGGCTTCTACGGATATTATCATAAAGGTAGAACTACTCGTAACTACGTTACCCGAGACAAAATCGCGTAAAATATTTTTACGGCCGTAATTATTTACCGCGCCAAGTACAGCGCAGGTAGCTAAAGCCTTACAAACAAGAAAATGTAAACGTAAAATTATTCAAGCTTTTTAGTCACGTAAAAATCTTTAATGAAAGATACTTCGGCGTGCTGGGTTTATGAAGATTGGCGGTTCTTTTTTTTACTTCAGACAGATTGTTAATGTTATTAGGTAATTATTTACGAAGCCACTAAGGCTTCGTTAGGTTGTTATTTATTCAAATTAGGTGTCAAAAAAGGTTTTTGGTATATGGTCCAAGGTGGGAGGTCTATAGTTCCACGGGAAGGTACCACCGCCGCCCTCCTAATCCGCCGTAAAACATTATTTGTGTTTTGGTTGGAGAGGTGCGGTTGCCGGCTACACTTCGAAACGAGGCGACCATCTTAGTCTTCAGAAGTAACAACGGATCTACGTTCAAGCTCAGATAGGATTACAGTTGTGTTTTCGGTTGTACATGAACGTCTATGGGCTGCGAATACTTAAAATCACGTGGTTTGCATACTCGTTTGCTACTCTTCTCACATAGAAAAAGAAGAAAAATAGCTGGAATATAGTAAAATTAATAGCATATGGTATGGTTTATATTTGAGAAGAGTAGATAACGCGCACAACCTTGTGATATTAAGTAATCTTTGTAACATAGATATCTACGTCCAACCCCAAACAGGACTGAAGTCCTGTCTGACATGCACATAGATGCGTTACAACTGAGGATTCAGATAGTCGATTCGCTTTTAAGTGTAGATAACCGCACCTCTAAAACCGAAATTCTTCTCCAAAACCAAATACTCTACAAGTCGATGTTAGTTTATTGACGTTCAAAAAGTGTTCTGTAAGGAATCTACTGAAAATAAAAGTAATTTGATTTTGAATCCATTAATAAAATATAGGCTTCTTAAATAGTATTACACACACATACACACAAACACACACAACATACACACACACACATAACACACATGCTGTCCACTCCACACTTACTTAGTTCTTTGGTATTATATTATTGTCTTGCATATACCTAG
>DWON01011313.1:0-10255 GCA_018251015.1 Phocides pigmalion okeechobee
GTCCATGGGCTGCAGTGACCACTTACCATCAGGTGGCCTGCATGCCCGTTTCTTACTCTTTCATTATAAAAAAAAAGTATATTCAGATTACCAATCCAAAATTGACCAGTTAGGTAGATTAATTCTTCTCGTTCTTCGTTCCTGTGCCCACGAGTGGGACATTAAATTGATGATGATGGGAAAAGACCTGGCAGTGTAACATACTATCGATAGGTGCTGACATCCTGCAAACTTTCTGTTTGAAAACGCCTGCATAGCTACAGGCTATATTCAATTCTATTTTCTCGCCAGCAGCCCTATCACAGTATTGCAAAAAGAAAAAGCAATGACCCGGTTGCCGGGGCAGCGCTCGGAACCGATTTGCAAAGAGATGAAATAGCCCAACGTGGCTCATATTTGCAGAACATATATATACGACAGGGTTTTTGAGTATACACTACCCAGTGAACTTAAACCGAAATATGGCATTATTATGTCATAAGCCATTATTTTAGATGGATATATATTATTTGCGGAAATCCATACTATTAAGTTGTTGTTAAAAACGACTTTATACAGTGCATGCTTTGAAATATATACCATTGAAATTGTGGTGGCGGATTGTTGCGAAGTAGATATTAACAACAACATAATAGCATTATTACAGCTTAATATTTATTAGTTTTATTAAGAAACGCATCGAGTATCATTATTTAAATACATTTTTAATAAATAATACTTTATGTACATTTTAATTTCAATAATGAAAATCCTAAAATGAATTATAATAAAAGCCTTACCTAAATTATTTTTATGACTAATTTACTCTATTTCATTATATATATTCATATACTTATTCATTTCTATTTAATGTTTTTTATTCTTAAAAATCTTTTTGCCATTTTTATAATAATATTTTTACTTTCTTCAACCACAAAACGAATACTTCTCAGAAGTCAGTAACCACATTTTGATAGTGTTGAGCACGGCGGATCTATCAACAAAAGATTATCCTAAAACCAGAGATAAGATCTATTTTTTTTATCCTTCAACCCGTCACTAGAAAACCAACTCTAATGCCTTGTTATAAGATTCAAATTTAAAATAAACATTACATGTATGAAGCGACAAGGATTTCTGCATGGAAAAATTTTGCGTTTAGATTACCGCCAAGAACCTTGAAAGGTGTTCAATTGTATAACGAATTGTGAAAAAATGGCGATGCTAGTTGCTTCCATAGACAAGCCGCTAAGTGTTTGAAGTATTCGCGCGTCAATGCTTTTAAGTTTTTTTTTCTAGCAATAGACTCACATCTAAGTATCTATGCCAATAGCTCTGCGGCTTGTGTGGATTGCAATCGATTGGCAAAGTTAGGCTCGGTCGGGAATAAGATGGGTAACCGGTGGTAGCTAAATTTGATGCGCTTTTGTACTTTGGAGGGCATAAGGAGGAGGAGTAGGAAGTCGATAGCTGTTTTTATCGATAGATAATAATCGTTAAACCTTGTCGAAGGCTCTATTGGCGCTTTAAACACGTTATACAGAAGGAGTATCTACTTATCTGTATGATCAAAATTACAAAAATAGCAAAATTAAAATGGCAATTCAAAATCGTTAATCGTGAGTACCCGATATATAACGTAATGTATGAATTCCGCGATAATATTAGTTTAGAATCTTACATGTTTGAAATAATAAAATAGCAAAATACAAAATAGGTAATCAAAAATATTCAAAATACGCTGCAATTTTTTTTTACCCAAAGACAACTTTTTATGATTTTTAAACCATGTAAACTTTGAATCCAGTGAACATAACATTTTAGTTTCATGTTTGCATGAATATTCGAGCCCTTTTCAAAGTGATTATCACGTGATACCCAAAGTGACAATGCTAAACGATATATCAACGTGGCCCCCAAAAAAGCGGTGTCAATAACGCCCGGAATCTATTTGTCAACGCAATGAAACGCCATAAATAATATCGCAATGCAAACACCGGCCATATTGTGTGGACGGAGGAAAAACAAACATTTCGCGCCCTTCGGTGTAATTATTCGTGTTTGCGCAGTTGGCAGCGCTGGCTGTCAAATTGACAAATCGGTGAAAAACGCGGGAGGAAGTGCAATCGGAAATATCACGAAATATGTTTTTTCTTGTGTATGGCATAACTGAATATCATAAGAAAAAAGACATTATAAACTTTTTTGCTCATTAAGTTATTTCATCTGTTTTATCTAAATATTGTAAAGTTAGCATGATTTTATTTGCTATATTATGGAAGTAAGTAATACTGTAAGTAAAAAATTTTACTCCGCAAACTTAATAATATTTATTTCAGAATGGATTGATGCCTAACGTACTTTCGAGTTGAGAGAACAGAAACTAGAGAATAGGCAGCCTTTATTTTATGATAAGAACACATAAGTTAAACATAAAATAAGAATGAGTAAATGGTGAGGTGGGAGAAATATAGTTCGATCGGGGAGCTACCACAGCTGTCCTCTTAATGCGCTGTAAAGCATTACTTGTATTTCGGTTGGAGAGGTGCGGTTGCCGGCTACGGGTTGTTTCGAAAAACAAGGCGGTCATCTTAGTCCTCAGGAGTAACAACGAAACTACATTCGAGCTCAGATAGGATTTCGGTCGTGTTTGTGGTTGTACGTGGATGTCTATGGGCTGCGACTACTTAACATTAGGTGGTTTGCATGCTCATTTGCTGCACTTCTCGCATAAAAATATGTATGTCAATGTTTTCAAAATAGTATCTTTAATTGAAATTATGTATTTTATTATTTATTATTTTAAATAAATAGACAGATTATAATAAAAAACATTTTTTTTGTTCTTTAGATAATTCACAGTATTTTTGGTATATTATAATAGTAAATTTAAGTAAAACTTTACTTAATTATAACAGCTTAGCCAGGACAAAGTAACATGCGGGTGTATGATTAAAGTGAAATAAGTTTCACATAAATCCACATATCTGAGCCCGGTACCTACCCCATGTGTTGTGACTATGACATAATTCGAGGCGTGATAATTGCCTGCTGAGGTCGCTTTTGTGACAAATTTCGCGCTTCGGAACACACTATTACCGCTACAATGGACGGTAATTTTTTCTAAAATTTCCAAGTAACCATTTGTCGTCACCACAATGAGCTTTCGGCACTTTTTGTTCAATGAATGGCTGGTGGTAATAGTTGGTGTCTCCAGGGAACGTCGAGTGAAATGATTTCGATTTTAGAGTTGCGGGTATTATCAGTCTTTGAGGATATTGGAAGATTTTATATCGATTACTGGCGGATTTAAAATTATTAGATTTAATTATATTTTTTACTATGTACCGAATACTCAACTATTAACAATTTTTGATTGCCGATATTTCAACTATTTGCATGGCTCGTGGTCATAGTTAAACTGTTTTGCCGTGTGGAGGAAATTTAATTATGTTTTTTATGTGAAACCAAAAAAACATATAAACACCTGGAAAATTAAACATCTGGATATTTACAGCGCATCCAACCGGATCTAATTGTAACTAAGGATAATTTATGTATCCTTAGGCATAGGCTAAAAATCATCTAGATCAGTCAAGCCTTTTAAAAGAATTACATGAATATATATTTAGCAACTTTGTATATCTATTATGTATCAAACAAGCAGTAGCAAAGCAAGTTTAATGCTTAAATATATCAGATTCAGATGTAGAATATTGAAATCGTGTAGTATATTCACAGCTCACTCACAAATAAGACGACCATCTTAGTCCTCAGTAGTAGCGGCATTTATGATCGACTTCTGATGGGATTCATCTCTACATTGAGCTGTTTAAAGAAGTCCATTGGTGAGTGACCACTTAACTTGTAGTGGTAAAGACAATAATACTGTTTCATGATAATTTTTCTAGCATTTTATGTTTAATAATTTTATGTTTAATACGTTTTTAATGTCTATGAAACTGATAAGTCTATGATAGACCATTTAAACGAAAATAAAGTAACAACATAGCCCATACTGTAAAGCATATAAATAACAATAAAAATACACGTAATTGAATATGGTCAATAAACAATTAAACTACAAAAAACAGGAACGGTAGCAAACATTTATTTTCGTTTCGGAAGCGCAAAAAATAACATTGATATTGGACACATTTCAACAACCCGCGTCCTATTGTCCGCCATGACAGTTCTCTAAACACTGCTCTATCGTCTATGGATACGTTTCTGAATAGAATTCGGAATATCTTTATTCCGAATTCAAAATTGTGTACACAAATCGACTTGTAACTATGAAATATAATTTGCACGTAAATTTCAATACATTCTATTGAATAAATTTTACTATGAATCAGGTACTTTCGATTTTTGATTGCCGCCGTTTCGAATCAATTACACGGCTCGTAGTCACGGCTTGGCGACAGTTGTATGGCTCGTGGTCACGACTAAAGCGATGGTACATAATAAAATGTATAAAGTCCGCTTTAATATTAGTTTAAAATCATATGAATGTTTGAATAAATATATGAATTGTTGCATTAATGTTAGTTACAATGAAGACATTGAATAGTTTTTAACTGTTTTATTTGAGATAAGTTTATCGAATTTTGCCTTCAATTTGAAGTTTGGGGTTAATCTATGTAATTTTTGTATATTTTTGGAACTTTGAACCTTCCCCCTTCCCCTCTATAAGAAATGGTAACTATACCAATTTTATTTATTTATTTATTTATAAATGCCCATACTGCAAGTAACTTAAGGTATTAACTCAACTGGCCAACTAACCCAATGAATTATAAGTGCAAATAATACCGAATATAATATTCTATTAGCTCCCGCCCGCCCCCGCATGTCCCCGGACGTTCCAGCACGCCCCTAACCACATTCATGCGTGTTTGTACCGCACCATTAGCCTTCCCCTGGGAACCCCTGAGTGGTACAATTAATAAGTGACGAGATTGTTGAGATTCATTATTACATACAAAGTTAAGCAATATAAGCGCGGTCGGAAATTGGATGGGTGATCGTCGGTGGTCTATTGCGTGCTTTCCTACTTTGAACAAGTTGAGACAGTCTTGGTTGTTCTCGATATATGTTAGTAAGAACTTTTGAAAAGGCTAACGAAAGGACATACTCGTATGAACAGACGGGCAGATGAATTGATTCATTCCTACAACTATATTGTCATCTATAAAAGTTGTTAGTTTTTTCTTTACTTGGCAATGTCGCTTAACAACGATAACGACAAGAAAAAACAGTAAAACTAGTGATAAGTAACGAAACTTTTCAAAATATCTAAGAAGAATTAGTTTTGGAAATATAAAATGAAAATATTGCATTGTTTGCAATTATTTTACGAAACAAATTTATCAACCGTACTCTTGAAAAATTCGTAGATACATACAAATACAATTTTATATGATCTTAAAAAAAAAACAAAACAATTTTTTCGAAACAGAGCTCTAAAGTTGCCATACAAAAATCCGGCTCAATATCCGCGATGTTACACAAAAAAAATCAACCGCTTCCCGCGCACACCGTGTACCAACCTAACAATATTTTCAGCCATCATTGTTGAAGTAATGAGTGTATCCGGTTGCATCCACTGGGAACTGTTTTGCTTTTAACATTTCGTACTTACGCTTGTCTATCTAATTGTTTTTATCCTTCGGGAATTAACTAAAGGGGACTACATTAGTCCTGATATTCGACCCTTATTCATTGTATGTGTACATATTTAATAAGAATCTAAATGGTTTTTGTTTTTTAAGGATTAGGACTGAAAGATTTTCTGTAATTACAGATAAAGAATTAGCTGTACTTAACAAATCTGTTAGATTTTATTAATTAGGATCTCTTAATTACCTTTTTGGGTTAGTGCTGGTTTAAATATAATCTGAGGTAAAATCTTAAAGAAAATTTGTAATATATTTATCTTGTTCTAGTTGCTTGAATATATAGTTATAAGGAAATATATAAAATGGTACACAGACCCAAAGGTAATAGCTGTACCTATAATCCTAAAATTTTGCATATAGGTTCTTTGAATACCATAAGTGTGTACTAAGAAAGGAATATACGATTTTAAATAGATATTTTCACGGAATCCATACATTATGTTATATAAAGGGTACTCACGATTAACGATTTTTGATTTTTAATTGCCGATATTTCGAACCAGTTGCATGGCTCGTGGTCACGGCGCAACTGCGGTGGCGGGGGGAGAACTGTTGACAGCTGCTAGTGACAAATCAATCTATCTACCTTACGTCTAGTTCGTTTATCTTTTTTGCGTTTCATATCACGACACACAACACTAATTGTATCCTTACGCACTGAACTTTGCACTATTTGTGACTTACTACTAACCACTGGATTCCACGTTGGTGCTAGCTTAAAACCACCTTCTCTGAAGTTCCTAGAGTGTTTCTCGATCTCTATTGTCTCTTACCAAACGGGGAATGTATACGTTCAGTGGAGATAATCTGAGGTTCATGTAGCTGTATGTAGTGGTTAGGACCTGAGTTAAGGAGTAAATTTTATACTTAAACGTAAATAGAGGAAGTGTTTAAGAAAATTAAGTGCAAGAATATAATCTTTGAAAACATAAACGAAGGCTTAACCAGAAATATTCCTAGTATCCTTATTCCCGGAAATATTTATATGAATAAGGATAAACTTAAGTCATACTGACTTAAATTGGCAAATTTATTCTTAGCTTATACAAACTATAATACAGGCTATAAAAGTAATAGCCTAGCGGTTAAGATTTTAGTCTCTCACACGATGGTCCAGGGTTCAATCCCTGGTATACTCAGATTTCGATATGACAAATTAAGTACCACATTTCACAAGTATAACATCGTGAGGTGAGCTTGCCAGAGGGATTAGAATTGACTCGTAAAGTTTTCAAAGCTTTTATAGCTTTTAAAGCCCGCACTAATTACTGTTCCACTATTCTGCAGTGTCCTCCTTGAAAGAGAGAGTCAGAGTCCATTATGCTAGCTAAATGCTGATTGGTAGACTTCACACTCAGTTATTCTCCACGATGTCTTCCTTCTGTTAAAACAAATGATCATAATTTTTATAATTACATTTTTCCATGGAGAAGTTAACCTTTTTTCTCAGGATGTTTTCTTCTTCATTATAGCATGTAATAACATTAACATACATATATCGTCTCAAGGTAGCGTTCTAGGGATTCGAACCCGGCATTGTGTGCAATCTCTTATAAATATTTTCGCTGCACTAAATAATACATCTAAGTAATAACTGTTGAACCAAAATGGCTTCCCTTTCAATCGCATCAATTAATATCACATTCCGTTTGTGGCCCTCGAGTAGAGCACAATGGCCACGTGGCCAGCCATTGTTGTTGGAAATGAAATGTTGCAAATTGATTGCAATCCGCGATGGGATTTCAGTAGAGATGTCATGATTTTTTTATTGAGAAGAGTAGCAAACGGGCATGAAAACCGCCCGATGTTAAGTAGTCGCAGCCCATAGATATCCACGTACAACCACAAAACATGGACGAAATCCTATCTCGAACGTATGTACGTTGCTACTACTGAGGGCTAAGGTGGTCGCTTCGTATCAAAATGTAGGCAACCACACCTCTCCAACCGAAACACAAGGAATGTTTTACGGCGGATTATGAGGGCGGCGATGGTACCTCCCCGGTCGAACTATAGTTCTCCCACCTTTACGTGATATCCTATATTTCGTGACTTTGCCCGTGGAAATACCATCTCTACTTAAAGAATCTTAAAACTAATTATAATAACGCTTATCTTAAACAATCTAAAGGGCCCGTGCTTGCGATACCAAAAACGCTACGCGTTTCCCGCGTTGAATAGCAATCGTAACTCTTCGCGAGAGGAACCAGGCCTTGTTACCGGCGTCGATCGTGGGATTAATTGTTTGATATTTTTTTGGCACTCAGACCCACGGAACAAGGCTTCAAAGCCAACCGGAACAAATACGTAGACACTGCTTAGTGGAATATATTTACGCCGCTTGGCTTCTTCTGCAGCCTCCGAAGCAGCTCCAGCCCTCGACACCATTCCGGCGAGAAGGGGCCAATGTATCGAAGCATGTTGCATCCCATATGAGGGCTTTCCCCCGCTCCCAAGTAAAATCAATAATTAATCCCTGTTATCCTTATCCTGACTATTATAAGCAAATCTAAGTTGCAAAGTAGTAACTTATGTTTCGAGGGGAGATAGCAGCAACAACCATTTCTAGCGTGAAGCTAACTTGCGTTTCGGAAAAGGTGTGGTTCCACTCACTTACTCCTTAGTCCTCAGGACTCAACGCATGTGATGGGTTTCAGGCAGGACTTTAGTCTTATTTGAGGTTGGACGTAGATGTCCATGGGTTGCAGAGACTAAACATCATATACTATTACTTGTTACTGTGTTAAAAGACTAAAAAACGAGCATGCAAGCTGATATTAAGTCGCTGTAACCCGCGGACACTCACATAGAACCCCAAACAAGATCAGTCCTATTTAATTCAACTCGAACGTAGATGCGCTGGCGTCGCTCCTCTTGAACTTGCTACAACCACACCTTTATAGATAGTTTTATTTATATTAGAACAGTAGCAAAGGGGCATACAGCCTGATGGTAAGTAGTCGCAGCCCATAGAAATCCACGTACAAACACAAACACGACTGCAATCCTATCTGAGCTCGAACGTAAATACGTTGCTACTCCTGATGACTAAGATGGTCTCCTCGCTTCAAAGTATAGCCGGCAACCGCACCTCTCCAACCGAAACACAAGTAATGCTCTATTCCTGAGATGGTCACCTCATTTAATTGTACTTACAAATAATCTATTGCTAGTAACATTGTTACATAAGACACGAATTACTTAATAACATCGCTAAGATTCACAGTTAGTGAATACTTAGCATTAATTTGATTTATCGCCCATTTGTGACTTAGATAATAAAAAGATGCTTATCTAACATCAAAATTAGACTTAGAATAATTTTACAAAAGCGAATACGGCACGTAGATATCATAGCTACTTAAAGTCAAATCAAAACAACATTTAATTTAATTAAAATTGTAGCGGAAATGGATGAACATTTGAAGGAATCTAAAATAAATTGATATTCGCATTGAAATTCTACATTAATTAAGAGATTAATGACTAAGAATGAATAAGTAGATAGCGCCTGTTAACATACATATAAATCTTGAAACCAATTAATCTTTTTAATCTATGAAAACCGAGCACGCGCCATAGTCTATGGACGGTCATTTATAATCTGTGCCCCAAATGAACTGAGTGCTAAAATACCTACGCAGAAACGTTCAATGCTGCCAACATAAATTCGAGTGCAATTACGTATAAACCGGCCGCATGAAGTCGACATATATTTATTGGGAGTTCGCTCGAACGACGCAACGACGGAATTCGGCTGAGTAAACATACCAGCGGTGTAAGCAAAATCGATAGTTCAAGTGCGAGGGAGAGGGACGGCTTGCAGCGTGCGTTGGTAAGGGACGGCGAAGGAGGCGTGGCCTAAATTCTCCCGCCTAGTAAACAAATGTAAACACGTATAGAAGCGTATAGTGCGTACGGATGTCGGGTGACGAGAATGGGCGCATATTTTGCCGCTAAGTAGCCGCTTCTAGAAGTCCTTTGAAATGTATTCGTATTGGCCGTAGCAATTTTATTACCAACTTTACGTTATACAGTCTGTTTTGCTGCTCTCTTTGTCAAATTGTATCGTGAAGGGTTTAGTTTCTGTAGTTATTTATCAGTTATTACTGCCCACTGCTGAGCAAGGGTTGAATTTCAAATTTACGTCTTTTTTAAACATCATTTTTAAAGTTGGGAGAACTATATTTCTACCGGGGAGGTACCACCGTTAAGCACTATTTGTATTTCGGTTGGAGAGGTGCGATTGCCAGCTACACTTTGAGACGAAGTGACCATCTTAGTCCACAGGAGCAACGTATCTACGTTCGAGCTCAGATAGGATTTCCGTTGTTCTTGTACGTGACGTGAATGTCTATGGGCTGCGACTGCTTAACATCAAGTGGTTTGCTCGTTTGCTACTCTTCTCACATAAAAATAAAAAAAAACCATTTAGGGTTAGACATAGTCCATCGCGTAACCAGGTGTGGTAGACTTTTACCTTTGAGAAATCTCATTCTTGCTCGTTGCCTCATAACTTTTCTTTACTGTTAAAGCGAATAATAATTAATATCCGATACGCTTATAACTTAGAAATATTAGTCATCCTCGGGTAA
>DWON01011314.1:0-10255 GCA_018251015.1 Phocides pigmalion okeechobee
ACATGTTGCTTTACGGCGGGTTATGAGGATGGCGGTGGTGCCGCCCCGGGCGAGCTCTAACGGCTCTACCACCTTTACTTTCTTTAGGTGAGTAAGTTGTTATTAAAACCTACTTTGCAGCAATCCGCTACCACCATGTATAATGATGTATTTCAAAGCATACACTATGCACGCCCTTCCGCAAAGTAACGACTAATACCCTTAATTATTTACATGAGTATTCGTAACAATTATCAAGTTCGTAGCCGCCCGCTAAACAGGTGGATCGGCGCGCGGGCGCGCCAGCCATCGTTGCTTTTCCGTTACATTGTTATAGTTTAACTATCACAGTGAAATGATCCATGTAAGACCGCGCGACCCATCCGGGAGGTCTCTAGACCCCTTGAGAAGAAGCCCGGGCAAAGAGGGAACCCTCGAGGCCCGAATATTCCCTACCAATCTCCTTCCCCGCGAGAGCTGTTAGACACCGCCGGGTAGTAGCAGATAGGTGTAGGACGCTCTGTTTCGTTCATCACAACTTTCTTTGTTATTTTAAATAATCAAAATTATAAAATCCCAAAATTTTAAATCATTAATTTTACATTTCCAATCCAAATTTGATATTTAATTAATCACAAGGAAACGCTATACTCATTTTAATATTACTGTCGGATTTATGTTAAAACATTACGTATCTCAAATTCGAAATTCAAATATTTTCTTTCATTATAATGTATTTACGTCTACTTAACATATATTATAGTTACAATGTAAAGTCAGTTTATCGGTTTTTACCGCTCTGTTGGCTAAGGTTGACCAAGACAATAAAGACCGCAGAAAAAAACTCGGCGATGTAAAATCTATCATTAATACAATGTACATATCTCTCTGTAGTAATTATTTCTGTAGTCGTATTGATACGTATATTATAAATGGGATGACTATGACATTACCCCATCGTTCTGAAACAAATCAAGACTTCTTCTATTGGTTAATGAATTGATTAAAAAGAGTTGCTTTTGAGGCAATAGAAATCATTGACAATCAAGATTACCAAGATTTATTTTCAATATTCACAGTGAATTTAACCAATCTAAAACTAAGCGAACGAGATAGACTTTATAGGTTTTTTCTAAGAGACTAGACACCAATGAAACATTCATGAGTTGAAGAATAAACTACGGTTTAAAGGTTTCTCCTAAGATAGCCGTCTTCTCTAAATATTATAAAACAAAGTCCCCCGTCGCATCTGACTTTCTGTTCATGGTAAACTTAAAAGTACTGGACGGATTTTGTCACAATTTTAAACAACAGATAGAGTGATGAAGGTTTCCTGAGGAAGGTATTGGTGCATAATAAGTTAAGTTTTTTTTTGGTAAATGGAGGAGAAATTAAATAGTATAATTCAATATAGTAATTTAGTCGTCGTTCGAAATACGAGTAGATGTTTCTAATTGTTAGTTTTTGCTTTTGCAACTTAGTAATGACTGGATGCACGTATGAAAGAAAAATAATGTAAGTAAATACAAACTATTACCAGAGCGATGCTAGCCCGGGTCGCTCGTCTTGGTAATAAAAATAAATATAAGATTACAACGCAACTTCGCTTTGTAGATACATAAACTAAATCACAGTAAACTTACGAAACCAAATCCGAAACTTCACCCCAATAGCAGTTGGGTGCAACTTTCGAATTTAGTTGAGGTTTAAACAACGAATTAGATACAAGTTTGAGTGGACCCAGCCCCTTGTGCATTTGTCGGAGACCGAGATATTTAGTTGCTTCTCAAAGTATTCAGTACTTCCGTATATATAGATGCTAAAACTAAACTGGTGATACATATAGATAGGTATATCGCTAGTTTTTGCCGCGACTTTGCTCGTGAGCAACTGCATACAGTACTCAACATGACAATAGATACCAATGAATCGAGCAGTTTTTACCCTATATACATTAATGCAAAACTATAAATGGAATAAAAAAGTTACATCTATTGTGAAATATTAAAAATGTCTTACTTAATCATCTTATAAAACCTATTTGAAAAATTAAAAGATTCTGGATTCTGCAGTTCTCCATTCAGCATATAAAAAAGTAAATCTAGTAAAAGAGATTTTTGCGATTTAATTCGTATGTGTGAAGAGTCACAAACGAGCAGAAGGTAGTTGAAGTTGAGTATCTTTGGGCGACAGAGGGTCCTTAAAATCAAATGAATTGCATATTGTTTGCTACTTTTGACGTGAATACGTCTTTGCACGGGGGCAAAAAAATTGATGATGACAAAATCAGGGGATACAGTTTGACGTTGTCATTTCGAAACTATCATCTACATCTAAAATTAAAGTATACCGCTAGACAGCTTAAAGTTCAAAGAATCCATTGCGATAAGAAAAACAGAAACGCATCGCCCATGTTTGAGGGGGAAGCGCCGCCATTTTGATGTTGTTTTGCTGCGTGTCGAGATTTGCAATTAGTATTACGTTTGATTTTGAAAAACTACGATGTTCGTTTAAGTTTCAATTGCCAGCTGTCGTCTGAATCTTTCAATTTTATATTGAATATTAGTTTGAAATAGTGACAGTCGTAACATAAACGTTTTCACGTAAAACACATGGCCATGTCCACGACGCAGCCACATCCCATTTTTTTGCAGCATGCAGTATTTATTTTCTATTTTCAAGTTGTAAATAAAACTTGAATTCTTCTTGAAGTAACAAATAAATAAGAAAAAACAATAAATTTAAGCATTTATTTATTGTATCTATTGATTTTGTAAGGTGATAGTTAAGTGTATCTCGCCTTGAAGCCGAGACGGTACTATATTGGTTTTTTGATAAAGTATCGAAAGGCTCTTAAGGTTAGGGTCGATATCCGATAAGTTGAAGCGTTTCTAGTGAACACTTTTAGTACTTTCTACTTTTTTAGAAAATCCAAAACAAAGAGAACTTTTACTTTTGTTTTCTAAATCGCAGCCCACCACACGTCTTAACGGTCTTAAAGTCCCCTTGTACGGACCACAAAGAATTTTTTTATGTGAGAATAGCAGCAAACGAGCATGCAAGCCAACTGGTGTTAAATAGCCCATAGACATCTACTACAACCACAAACGCGACCGAAATCCTATCTGAGCTCGAACGTAGGTACCTTGCTACTCCTGAGGACCGAGATGGTCGCCTCGCTTCAAGTGTACCGCACCTCTCCAACCGAAACACAAGTAATGCTTTATAGCGGATTACAAGGGCGGTGGTGTTTTAACAATGAAATAGCCATATAAAAAGTTCCTATGGTTATTTTGATCCGGAATCAAATTCAAACAAGCAAGCAGAGTATGGGGGGATTTTGACGATAAGCTGTCTCGTGTGCTCATCTTTCTAAAACTACACTGTGTAATGTTTATTCATGTATCAATGATAGATTTAAAAAGAGTGTCGAGAGTTATTTTCGCCGACTTTTTTCGTTTGGTCAAGTTTAGTCAACAGGGCGCTCAAAGCCGATACTGATTTTACATTGCAACGTTGTCATTCATTATCTGTATGTAAATAACATATAATTAAAAAAAACTACACTGTGATCTTAAATATAATTAGTTATAAGTGTATGTAAATGCCGTTACTTTGACATATATTAAATGTGTGTAAATACCTTATAATCAAAGTAAATATTAGAATTAGAATTAGAATTAAATTGAAGTAGAAGTGCTATTTGACGTTCTAAATAGATGGCGGTGAGACTTACATCACGCGAAGTCTCGATATTAACTTATACGAATACAATTGAATATATATTTACAATGATGAAAATATTAAAACTAATTATAATAAAAGCCTAACCTAAACCATCTAAATGGAGTCCGAGCCCATGCGGCATGGTTCCAAGAACACTAGCTACGTTCCTGCATTGAATACCAATCTCAATTCTCTGCGCGCGATATAAACCAGCCCTCTTGTCACCGGCGGAGTCGATCAAACGTACTATTTGTTAAATATATTTTACTTTACATTTCACAGCGTTGTAATAATTTATTGCAATAATTCTGAGATTCAAACTCGGTTCACGAGGCCGGGAAAATGTAATTGTAAAAAACACTTGATTCAATCAGGTGTTGTTAGGAAGTCCAATATTAACTCGGCTGATTGACGGAACGAGTGTCAGGTTAGGGTTGAGTTTTACCTTTCAAGGGTTCCCTATACACATGGCCAAAAAAATACCTTTTGCAATTTTGTGACGTCACTTTGTTCGTCTATTCAACTGTCCATTTATTCTTCTGTCCTTCTGTGCGATTGTGCATATTATCCTAACTTACAACCATTTTACTCTTAGGTTATTAGTTATTAGAACTACACAAATAATTTTGAATATCTAAAGTTAGTTTTAAAGAATTCCATGTTAATTTAAGGTTTCTTTTATTGAAATTAACTATTAATAAAAAATTAAAAATAATTTTGAAATAAATTCTATGTCTTTACATATTGATGTAATTAAAATAATAAAAAATCTGAGTAGCACTATAAAGTCGTTCTCCCATAGACTTCCCTCCCTCCCTCCCTCCTTCCCTCCCTCAAACAGGACTAAAGTCCTTTATAAAGTTACATGTTTGGTTTGGTTGGGTTGCTACTCCTAAGTGCTGAAATGGTTGTCTTACTTGTGAATCGCCGTTAACCATATCTTCAACCAAAACACAAGAACTTTGTCATTTTTTTGAGGGTGTTGCTGGTACCTCGCCCATCAATTGGTCTACCACCTATCACAATGTGATGTATGGAACACTAAATAAAAAACAGAATTACAAAAAAAGAATATTCTTGTAAATTTTTATCTTCTTTAAAAGCACCATCTTTGCGGTTGCCGACTACACTTTGAAGCGAGACGACCATTTTAGTGCTCAGGAGTAGCAACGTATCTACGTTTGAGCTCAGATATGATTTCAGGCGTGTTTTTGTTTATACATGGATGTCTATGAGCTTCGAATGCGTCACATTTGGTGGTTTGTATGCTCGTTTGCTACTCTTCTAACATAATAAAAACAATGTTAATTTATTTCTTAGTAGAGGACAATGGTGGTCGCAAATTTAATTACATAATTAGGCATTTAAATTCTCAACTTTTCTCTAATATAATGTATGTATATATACATTTATTATACATATAAACCTTTCTCTTGAATCACTCTATCTCTTGATAAAATCCGCATTAAAATCCGTTGCGTAGTTTGAAAGATCTAAGCGTACAAACGGCGGAAAACATGTTTGTTTTACACTTTGTAAAGATAATTTGAAAGATAATGTTTTACAATTTGTTTTGTTTGTTTTCCTTAATAAATTTAAAAAACTGTGACAAGGAAAAGTCCAATCCAGTATACATAGGTATAAATGCCATTGTGTACATGTTTAAAATGATATAGAGCTTATTACATGATTTTAATGTTATATCATCGCGGAATTTATACCTTTTACAAATTATAAAGTAATTTAAATTATTTGCTGCCCAGGATATGAACCCTCTTGTCACCTGCAGCATCGATCAAACGTAGAACTAATTGTTTGAGACATTGAATGACATTGCACAAAACACAAGACTTGCGCTTACAAAAACAGTATTGTTGTAAAAAATTACGCACAAAAACGCATAAGGGTAGTCAAACAATATTGATAACATATTTCTTTGTCGAAATAAAACTCGAGAAATACCGTCACCGATTCCTTTATTCCCCAAACTTGGTTAAGAAAGGGACGTAGAAATGTAAGCGTGAGAAGCACTTGATTCAATCAAACATTGTTAGGAAAATCTAATATCCCCCGGCTATTTGACGAAACACGTGTCGAAATCTAATTCGATTCTCAACTTTTCAATACTCGAAACAATTGTTACGAATTTTCCATTTAATTTTTCCACAAATTGTATCGTATTTTATTAGCCTCAGATAGTAATAAATAGATACTTTGTTCATTAAAGAACAGAAATAGGTAATCTAAATCATGATTTTAACGAATTTCGAAATCAAAATATTTTTATTCAAGGTAGATTCTTTAAACAACTTTTTTGGACGTCAATAAACCACCACCGACTCGTAATTTGTTTCGTTTTGCGGCGAAAGAAACTCCGAAACACACATCTTTCTGTTATAAAGAAATTAAAATTTATTTTAAGGTATTTACATACACTTAATGAATGTTAAGGGTACAACGTAAAATCAGTACATCGGCTTTGAGCGCCTATAGATCGAGAGAAAAAAGGCGACGAAAAAAAACACTCGACACTTAAAATTAGTCCTCGATATCATTATTTTAACGAATTTCTTTCTTATGTTGGAATTGTAGTAGCATGCAGACCACCTGATGTTTGATTGACCTCTGGAGCAATCCACACCGGAGTTTTGTAAACTTATCACTGCATAAAGTCCTCGATAAATGTTACGGGTGGCTCTACACAGGATCACCTGATGTTGAACTCGGCAACCACCCACACCCAACCTCAAAGACTGATGTCCTGTTTGACGTCGAGCATAGATACGTTGCTACTTCTGAGGGTTGATGGTGGCCTCGCTTTTAGTAACTGGCATTTGCATGTTTCAAACCGAAACACAAACCGATTGGTTATTTACTACACGTAATATATATATATGTATATTACAATAGTAGTAATTTTTATGACATTAACTACAAATTCTCAACTATAACACGTTTGATATATATTACATTCTGAGACACACCCTGTAATTTTTATGATATTAACCATAAATTCTTAACCATAACACGTTTTATTTTTATTTCATTCTGAAACACACCCTGTAATTTTATGACATTAACTATAAATTCTTAACTATTACACGTTTTACGTATATTGCATACTTAGACACACCCTGTAATTTTTATGACATTAACTATAAATTCTTAACTATAACACTGAGTTATCAGTCAGAATAAATAACAATTGAAGGTCGCTGTAATCTAAAACCTATAATTTATCGCCTAATCGCCTCACAATGGAAGCAAGTAGCATACAAAGATTACGATGATGTTATCTGCTTGTTTTCAAAAGCATAGCGACATGATAAGAGTGTTTGTTAGACAAATAATGTTTTAATAGTTAATAACTGATAACCCAATAGGACCAATATTCAACTGTCTCCGTAGGTCCAGGTATGAATCTAAAGCACTTCTCAGACTTCGCAACCATTTTCTTATTTATATCTATCTTTCTATCTACCTGTCTATCTATTAAAAGAAATACAACTGTAACTGGTCGCTGTCTGTAGTTAGGAGATAAATGAGAAAAACTATTATTAGGGGCGGTTATTAACGCAATGGAAACCAAAAAAATAATTGTTAGTAATTTTGTTTGTACGTTTGATTGTTAACCTCAGAAATGAATAAGACGATTTGAATGCGGTTTTCACTAATGTATCAAAGTAGTAGAACGGCGTAGTATCACCGTCACCCTCATGATCACCCGTAAATCATGACTTGTATTTCGATTGGAAAGGGATGGTTGCCGGCTACATTTACGACCGAATCGGCCATCTCAGTCCTCAAGAGTGGCAACGCATCTATGCACAATGTCAGACAAGTCTTTTAGTCCTATTTGATGTTGGACGTGGATGTCTATAGGCAGCAGATTTCATTTAACATCAGATGGCGTGAACGCCCGTTTGCTTTTAAAAAAATTGATAAGCTTCACTTAACGTATACTTATACCGTCTACAAAATATTTAACATAATTTTATTTTCAGCACCACTGCTTGAGATCCTGAATGGGACATCATTTATCGCGATGCGGTCCATAGCCACCAAGCTTGTCAATGGACAAGAGTTCGGTATGATACCATCGCACTTTTTTTAACCTCTTTTGTATTTAACCTCGACTTTCAAACCGACATTGCATCGATGATTACTCTAATATTTAAAATCTTAATTAGTGACGTTGTTTACATAAAGTCACTACGCCATGCGTGTCCTTAAATGGCAATACAATATCTAATACTTAAAATGAGCAATTCTTGAACATATATTAGAATTTAATGGATTATTCTGAAACTGCTCTAGCTATTTTGACTAATACGTGTATTTAGATTTTTTCTTCTAAAATTGATCTCCGTAAGTTATATAAGCCGTTTTCAATTGAACAAATGCATTTATACTTAATGTAACGCCATCTGTTATTGAGTAAAAAAGCGTCGGTATTTAATATTTGTGTAATGTAAGCTATACAAAAACAGATGGCGCTGCTTTACAATGTAAGCTGTTCAAAAATAGATGGCGCTGATTTACATTGTTATCATTCGAAAGCTCGCTTACCCAGTTAATTATTATATTATGTGTTACCGCTGTACGAACTTCGTCCCATACTAAAAATAGAGTAATCCGTTTTCCCAAACATCAAAAATAGTATAAACTTACCAACATTTTTTTCTAGGTAAAGTGAACTCACTATTCGGCTTAGCTGAAGCCATGACTCCGCTGGTCTACGGACCACTGTACTCAAGAGTATACGTGGCCACTTTGAGAGTGTTACCAGGGGCCGTCTTCCTTCTTGGCGCTGGGTTGACCATACCGGCGATAATAATATTTGGGTGAGAAAACTTTTTAACACGCTTTTGTATGCTTGGGTTGCATGTAACGGAATCTTTGAGCTTAATTTTTATCGGTTTCTAAAATTTTAATTAATTTGAAACATTACACACGTATCAAAGATGCGTTTATTATGAAAAAAACTGAGTTGTAGTTAAAAAACTAAATAACACGCTTTTATAAAAAACAAAAACAATTAAAAAAGTATAAATAAGAAAATTTTCAAATTAACAATTAGACGTTTTTTTTCTTATTTATTTTTTAATTGGATTTTTTAACGTGTTTTTAGTTTTTTTGTTACTATTTTTTTTATTATGAAGTTTGTACCTTTTCAACCGAAACACAAGAGTTGTTTCATGGCGGATTATGACACCGGCCGTGGTACCTCTCCGGTCGAAAAACTACTAAGTTTTCACCAAATTTCGAACTCCTTCCAATTAACTGATATTCATCAAAAGATGCTGGTAAAGAGCAAAATCGTAAACTCAATTTACGGTACAAACTTTTGGGTTGATTTTGGAAGTTATGGTTATCAGTTGATTTTCGAAAAGTTTTTTTACTTTTCGCTAATAAATTGATTATTACAACATTCGCAAAGTTATTGTTTTCAACAGATTTTCAAAAACTTTGATTCTTTAGTGATAACTACGCTAAAGATTTATTTTAAGATTCTTGAAACAACTTTTTCTATTAAAGTTCCATAAAAATATATAGAAATATAGAAATAATATTTTATTTTACTGAAGCTTAGTCCTAAACAATCGATAAACTATTAGTGGTGGGGCATATTTAAAAAAAGGATATTAACAGTTGAATCAAGAGTTTTTTTTTATTCAAACAATTAGCTATGGTAGATTTGTGTTCCGTTTTGGAGAAGGGGCGGCCAAAGAAACTCTAAAAATATATCTTTTCCATTATTGAAAATTTAATTTACAAATAATAAACTAACGCTTTCCCTGCGCGTACTACATTGTTGTGTTATTCTGGACGCGACGCACTTGCGGTACTACACACCTGTGTTGTACGGACAAATTTGTATGAATTACGAGCAAACAAAAATGCTGTTTTTACATCGGCGCTACAAGACTGGGGGCGGACATTACATCTGTGTATTCTTAGATGCTACACAGATGTTAAAAAATACAATATCTCAGTAATTTGTCGGCGTATCTTCAGTCTAATCAAACAAGCTCCAGTTTAGGGCCGCCTTCCGCAATACTGACCCGACCATATATATCCACGCCGCAGTTAAAGTGTTAAATATAAGAAGTAGGTTTAAAATTTTTTGTTAAAGTGATGACCGAAATATTTTGATTGTTTGCAGATGGCTATATTTCGAACAAAAGAAAGATATTAAGAATAACACCAAAGGCTGTGCGGAATCGGCAGAGGAAGAAGAGAAAATTCCAATAGGCACCTAAGAAAACACCATTGGAGACACAATCGGAAATTAAGCATACATTTTCATGTATGAAAAATACCATAAAACTCCATGTTCACATAACTTTGATGGTAGAACTCTACATACCGTGACAGTAGAGAAACAATTTATACAAACTTAAATAAAACTAACAGTTTGAATAAACGTAGGTAGATGTGCTACTCATGAGAGTTAAAATGCCTCCCTTGTAAGTATAGCTGACAACCGCACCTTCATTAAACAAAAGAGTTGCTTCACGACGGAGTATAGGGGCGGTGGAGTATGAGC
>DWON01011315.1:0-10254 GCA_018251015.1 Phocides pigmalion okeechobee
CTAAGATGGTCGCCTCCAATAATGTGTATCCGGCAACCACACCTCCCCAACCGAAACACAATACATGATGAACATGTCACTTTACGGCGGGTTATGAAGGTGGTGGTGGCCTAGTTCTAACGGCTCTACCACCTTTAATAATTCGCCAAAGTTGTGATAATAATTCGCCAAAACTATATGTTCCAGCTTAGTCCTCAAGGGTAAGAAAAATACCTGTGGCTGCAAAAGCAGCAAAGCTTATAGCCAAAACTGAGAGGTCGAATGGTCACCGCCGTTCATGGATATTTGTTACCGACCTCTCATACGAAAGTTCATTAAGGTTGCGTTTTAGCTTCCGAAAATTTCATTCGAAAGCATCAGATCATTAAATTTCAAAAACAGCAGCACACAGAAATAATGGCAACGATACCCCCGCAATTGAACAAGGAAAAATTATATCGTATCATTATAATTATATATTTCTAAAAGGATTACTCTGTTATAGTATACCATCTCAAGAAAGCTACATTAAAAACATAAAATCAAAGTAAAAGTGAAGAGGTTTTCAATCCATCGTTTTCTTTATTTGTCGCTTAAAAACCACAGTCACAAACCATTCCTGTTTTTGAACTTTTAAGTTAAATTCTGAAAACATTTATATCATAAAATCTACATCGAAACAAATCGCTATCTCGAGCCCACTTCGCAGTACCAAGTGACTTGTTTATCTATTAACGTGACAGTACCAATCGATCATGTTGATACGGATTTGTATTTTTCCGATTAGCTGTATCGGGGCCTATTTGACATTGTCGCATCAATTATAAGCGTGGATTACTGAGAGACAGATCTAAGACGGTTCAATTACAATACGAGCGGGGAGAGATGTTCCCGTTGCTATCTTGTAGGGACGTGAACCAGAACACTGAACTGTTATTCGAACAAAAGAATATTTGAAATAATATAAAGATACATTTTTCGTACCTACCTATCAATTTTTATAACATCAGCAGTTTCACTTACAGTAAAGACATTTATTTCTATGCTTTAAACGATGAATTCAAAAGTCCCAGATTAGTTGCTTATATTGTGGAATCATGAACTCACATAATGATGAGTGAAAAATCAGACCCAGAATTAAATGTACACCAATTCGGTCGTAACAAATATGAAAGCCAGAAAAGCTTTCAGCTTTGGTCACATCGGAGTTACTAAATTGCAAAAATGTGTATACCTCAAGGATTTTTTATCCATTTTTCTATGTGACAGGTACGCACGATTAACGCTTTTCTCATTGTCGATATTTTGAACCTACTGTATGGATCGTGGGACGCATATTAGTCTTACGAGATAATAGCAAAGTTTTCTATTGCAATACACCTAATGTTGCCAAAAAGCACCCTTTTAAATCAGATGTAATGAATTACCATTTTTTTATTTAATCAAAGTAGGAAACAAATATGTTAACCTGGTCTTCATTACGGTATACGTCACGGATGTTACATATGTGTATGTAGATTATTACAGATACTAGAGATCCGTGACCTATGCAATATAGGGCTTTAGTCTCAATGGAAGTTAATCAGAGATACATCGCTACTACTAAGGACGAAAATGGTCGCCTAATATATGTATGTAAGTAAGAGCGAAGTACTGATTACACACTTAGAAATACAAATAATAACAATATATATATATAAATATATAAAATACTCTCGTCCGCCGTTGTATGCATGTTAATTTCCTGTCCAAATAAATGGCATTGCATATCCGACGATTACAATTTCCTTTTTTAATTCGGTAATGCTAAAGTTGCGTTCGTGTTAAGTTAAACAAAACTGTAATGGGTAAAGGTTCAATACCGTCCCAAATCCATTTAGCTGATACAGAAGGTTATTAAAAGTTGTCGCGCAACAGACGGTGCAAGTTTGGAACAGTTTGACAGCCTGTCCCCGAGGACCCCGGTTCGATTCCGTCAACGCGGAAATTTCATTAATCCATCGCATTACGCTTACTGTTCGGATTGCACTGTTTTGCGGTTCAACTTATTTATCAAGAGATAAATGAAATATCTTTTGTATTGCGAGTAAATTCAGGCTTTACTAGTATTTTAGTTAATCTATTTATTTTTTATTTCTGATACATAACAGGTTACATTTAGATAGTAAGTCCACGATAAAACAACCTACCTAATTGTAATCGACCTCTTGAGGTTCTAGGATATAACCATGTGATGCAGTGGTCACCGTAAAGATCTACCGCGTACAGCGTTCCAAGTTTGAACCGCGGGTAAGCGGTTCTATATGATTTAGGTTTATGTTCTGAATATGAATATTTAATGTGTATATTTTTATAACGATTATAAAATAATCTTTGTGAGTTCATAGCACCCACAACCAGAAGAAACAGTAGAAGGATAGTCTAAATGTAAAAAGCGTGATATTTAAGTTAAAAAATTAGAATGTGTAATCGCAGATATAATCCGTTAGAATGAAAGCACACATAATTACGCTATCAGTTTCCCTTCGCAGCACCCCAACGTTGTTGCCAAAAAATTGCGGAAAAATTTACTTTTGGCTTTTGAAATATTGAATTTTTACATTTATGCCTTTCACACCTCATAACGTAATATTTCTTACCCAACTTCCTCCCTCGGCAACTTTTCTGTTGCAGTTCAACATTCAAAATAAATGTTTGGTGCTTTATCAAGCGGTGGCAGTGTGTGGCACGCGCCACCCGTGTTCACCCGTCTCTACACTAGCTTTCTGTATAATTTACACTTGATTCTGCTTAAAATAAAATTGCTTCTCCAAATATTTGTCTAGCTCTTACTTGTAAGAAAACTCAGCAACATTTCTCGAATCATAAGTGAAGAATTGCTTCTCGCTAAATTAAGAGACTGGTACTTTCCTGGTCAATCTATACTTCTGCCAAAAGTCTCTAAGAGTTGTTAGCAACGCATCTGTGTTTATCTTGACTTCTACTTGAATCTAATATGTGTTTTAAATATGTGCTTGAAATTCTGAAGCCACTTAATATCAGGCGGATTAATTAATGTTTAGAGCACATAAGTGAATAATTGTATGAGAAAATGTTTTTAACTAAAACTAAACATTCTTCAACTGTGTAAAAGAACAGGGAGATAAATTCCAGAGTAAAGCTCCCTCCTTGGCCATATGTCGGGACACGAGTAATGCGACCGCAACATTTAGTGGGGCATCGAACGTTCTCTAATGGCATCCAACCGCCAACTGCCCGCCGCATTAATCCTTTACTGGCTGTTGATTAATTATTTAAACTTACGGTACCCTTTCCACGCGTATCCTTCGCTTTATTGCTTTATTTACTACGATACTTTCACTACTACGTGTTAGTTTACTGATGTTTACTTCAGCTAACATTTTACAGGAAGCAATATTTCTTTAAATCTATTGTTAAACTCTTTAACGAAATATATCTAATTTCAGCTATTGGACTAGTCGAATGAGCTTACCTACTGACTTACCATAACTTAAGTAGGGTTTAAACATAACTCAAGGTCTGGAATTGCTTTACATACTGTTGCAGAAAACATTTTTAATTGTCGTCTAAAAGGAGTTAATACATACCTATCATGACTCTTTTTTGTATTTACATTTCTTTATGAAGGCATGTGAAGTGTGTTATATTGTCGATTGTGTAATTTTGATAGACTATCATGATTTATTTATCACTAATGAAAAATTATAAAAACCATAAAATAAGGATAGTATGAAATTCAACACGGTTACGTGAGTAAAGCTAAAAATGAGATTTATGTAGGAAGCAAAATATCTCAGGTAAAAACTGCATAAGTGGCAGTAATAATTCAATGGGCACAAGGGTGGCGATATTATCAAATTAAGTGCGGACAAGCGGACTGTTGACAATGTAAGTGACCCTTAATCCGCCGTAAATCTTCGACCCTGCCTATCCCAAGAGTCGTCCGAGTGCAGGGTCACAAGTGAACACCACTTAAACACCATTTATTACCTCCTTGTAACAAGGAGGAACAAATTTAAGAGTTTTAAAATGGTAGATATATTTACCTACATTTGTAACATTTTACAATGGTAGAATTTGCACAAATGGTGAAACTGTATTTTGATCAGGTACAGCCGTCGCCCTCAACCGTAAGACAACTCTCGTGTTTCGGCTGGAAAAGTGCCATTGTCAGCTACACTTACGAAAGAGACGGCCATGTTAGTCCTCTCCTCAGGATTAGCAACATACATCCATGACGGATGGTATCTGATAGGATTTTATTCTTGTTTGATGTTTCGCATGGATGTCCATGAATTACAAAGACCATTTAACATCAGGTGACCTACACGCTTATTTACTAATCAACATAAAAGTGTGTTTACTGTTGCTTTAAAATTAAAACTGATACAGAGATAGACCTTTCGATTTAATCCTTTTCGTACTCCGTTATTCCAGATTGCAACAGGCTGAACCCCACGGTGTTCCTTTTATCATCCTTTGTTGAAATCACGATACCTTTTTGGCATCCTTCTGCAGTCTCGACGTTGTTGCCCTGTCTGGATTCTTTTTTGAGTTAGGATAAAGCTGGAGCAACTCCATGACATCGTTTTCGAAGGGCACATAAGAACACCGAGAGCTCCTAATCTTAACTTACAATAAACTAAATAAATGACAAATATTATAAATAAGTTATCTACGTATTTACCTATATGTCGTATTTTAGCTTCAGTTTTATAAAGATCAAACTTTCAGGACCTCACTTAAACAACTTTTCAAAAATACTTTCATATATTGCTTTATAAACATTTCGCAAAATTGGCAATATTCATAAATATTAAATAGTGTTAGTTTCATGCGGAAAAATTAATCTTTACAGTCATCGTAAACATGTATTTAATTATGAATGAAGCTACATAATAAAATTCAGCAAGTGATTAACGTCTGCGAATAAAGAAATTTGGAACTTGCTAGAAGCCATAAGAACGAGACATCGTGATAATGTGAACATTATACGCAGTGCCACTCGAGCGAGCATAATAGGGCCCAATATAGCACGCAAAAACTACCCCCAACTATCGTTGCAGTAAATTCGGTGCTATTGTTTAAGTATGTACAAATTTAAAGATGGGAGAACTATAGTTCGACCGGGGAGGTACCACGGCCGCACTCATAATCTCGTAAAGCATTACTTGGGTTTCGGTTGGAGAGGTGCGGTGGTGGGCTACATTTTGAAGAGAGGCGACTATCTTAGTCCTCAGGCGTATTTATGTTGAGCTCAGACAGGATTTCAGACGTGTTTGTGGCGGTTTGAATGCTCGTTTGCTACTCTTCTCACATAAAAAATCCCGGCATAGCTCGGGAACTTATGTACTTATGTCATGAACGATCGATAAGTTAAGCAATACCGGCGCTGCCTGGAGTTGGATGGGTGACCACTATTCGCAAAAATTTCGTAATTCAATCACATAGCTCTTGCAGGGCTTAAATACAGCTGCAGAAAAATACTAAAAAAACTTTAAAATATATAAATGCATACTCTACTTCCAAATTGAGCCATTTTTAATAGATAGCAAGCCTAGTTTTGAAGAATATCTAATTAATATGTCCGTACTTATACATAGAGTATAATTTACATAAGCAATTGTTATCGTTACCAAGCTACTTAAATTTGAATATCCTTCATACATATGAGGGTCTGACCAACGTCCCTGTTTCTAGTTCAGTGAACTGAAAATTATTGTTATTATTATGATCTTGATAAAGATACTGTAGAAAATATATAGTAGTATAGGGTTTACCTACATACCTATTATTCGTGCTATAATACCTAGTATTATATTTATATAACGAGGTTCTACAAGTTCATAGCGAGATATAAAATTAATTGAAAATTAAAACACGGCGCTATTAAAAGAAATGAATTAAAACTATTGTACATGGAATTAATATTCACTTTATAAAAAAAAAATACAAGGGCGGTGTAGGGCAACCACGCGTAACTAGTCCTACTTACGGTTTGATTGACAGCTGCTCCCGTCCAATGGCAAAAGCGAAAACTGACGAGCACGTCATGACGTCAATCAAACCAAGCGCCACCCAATCTTACCAAATAATTCAGACGTTGGTTCATAGCATTTTAGTGCTTAATAATATCAGAACAAGAACCACCAAAAATACCCTAATTATAACACGAATACACACGATTCCAGGCACGAAATCGTCACGCGAACGCGATCGCCCCATTATTCGCCGCCCTTTTGTAATTTGAATTTCGAATTCCAATTCGTATTTGTGGTAAAATAAAAAGAACTGTTTCGACACAATGGCGTCAAGGGCGGTACTCTGACATGCGATCAAGTTATTACATTAAAGGAAAGCGCACCCGCGAGCCGCTCACAAACCTGTTATTTAATGCTTCCAGGAATAATACACATTAACGTCAAACATAGCATTTAATAATGCGATGATATAAAATGTAACTACCAGGTACCTATACAACATAAATGTCTAGGGATCTGAAATGGGTATTAATTACGCAAACTAAATATGTAGATTATGTTAGAAAAAGATTACAAACATTTACTTACTAAGTACAAAATGTCAAGCAGTATCTATTAGTTGCTTACCGTGCTCTATAATGCCTGTACCTAATTATAATACGTTCTATCTTACAGAAAATGGCCTACCACGTAGACTTCGAACGGCTTATACAAATACCCAGCTATTGGAACTGGAGAAAGAATTCCACTTCAACAAATACTTGTGTCGGCCGCGTAGGATCGAAATAGCTGCCTCCCTCGACCTCACTGAGAGACAGGTAATACTTACATTTTATTAAAACTACCATTAGGTACTAATTACTATTAACAGTATACTTCTACCCTTACCAAGGATATGTAACTTAAGACGAATAATTTAACCGTTGATCCAGTAACCTGGAATCAATGTACTCTGTTACTTACCAGCGTTGAAAAATATACGATATAATTAACAAGCATTAACTAAAATCATTGAAAGTACTAAAGTGTATTGAAACTTAACACATATATCCAAATAATATATCATATCATCTGTGAAAATTAATAACGTAATGTAAATCTTTATTACAGGTAAAGGTGTGGTTTCAAAATAGACGTATGAAGCATAAAAGACAGACTTTAAGTAAAAGTGAGGATGGTGACGATAAGGATTCTACGACTTCCGAAGGCGGAAAAAGCAAAACTGGGCTCGACAAGTTTCTCGACGATGACGGACCATTATCCGGCAAAAAGAGTTGTCAAGGATGTGAATTGCCACCAGGTGCCCTATGTTCCCCAACCGAGGACTTACCAGAGCTTTCTTCACGTACAAGAAATAATAACACTCCGAGCGCCACAAACAACAATAGCTTTGCAAGTGATGGTGCATCTAGTGTTGCTTCATCATCGTCGTTAGATAAACTAGCAGAGGACGACTCCCGGGATGAACATCCTGCTAACAGCGCAGTAGTTGTTGCACCAAGAAACTTGGCCAAGAGAATTAAGCAGGAATCAAGAAAACGCTCGCCTTCGTTAGACGCCAACGGCTGTAAAGTTTCACCCTCTTCATCTAAAGACGGTCTTGTTGTAGTTGCTGGTTTACCAGATGGTGGCAAATTTTCTTCGGTCAATCTCACACCATCTTCGACTCCAGGAACGCCTTCCAGCATGCATCAAAGCCCGCTGGGTCATTATCCTCGGCCTTCACCGCCTAACGCACCAGCAACTCAGCCTCACACACAAACAGTACCAAATGCAATGCCACCTTACGTTATAAGGGGTAATGCACCTCCAGGACAATTCGTGCCCCATCCCGACTTTCGAATGGATTCCAAGCAATTTGTGGGCAAATTGGCGCAATATCAACAAAGCAATAGAACGTATGAGGCTTACGGGCCAGCAATACAAGGCGCTGATCAGCATGCCTACGTTCGAAATCAACAACATACAAGACAGCAAGACGGATCCCCATCCGCCAGATCAACGAACGGCTCCAGGCAAGCTTATCCACATGAAATATATCAAAACTATGGTTATACAGCTTACGGCAAGGAACAAGTGGCTTATGGTCATCCCGGATATGAACAACCGCAAGGGTATCCAGGAGAACACATGGCTTACCCAAATAGCCACTATGGCTACCATTACCATGAGAGTGGACAGCATGACCACTCGCATGCATATTACGGTAGCGAGAATCAAAAGAATGCTCACGGTAACGAGTATGGGAAAAATGCATATTACGATGCAAGTGCGTACGGAGGCCCACAAAGTGGTTCAACGACAGCACCGTCATACGGTCCAAGTAACCCGCAAGGGCCTGTAACAGCGGAGGCGTACAGCGCTGGTGAATGTGCAGATGGATACGGCTCCTTCCAGCAATTCTACGAAGCGACACATGCCGCGCCCGCAGCTGGTGACAATTCTAACTCATCCTCTGATTTTCATTTTCTAAGCAACCTCGCAAATGATTTTGCACCAGAGTACTACACCATTTGAGATAAGGACTTCGCCGAACAGGCGAGTGATCTGTTCGTGTAACAATGTTCATAGCTTGAACATGGGTGACGTGTATAAATGAATGGACTAATAATAATGGTTATGGTGTTGAAGTGACATATTGCCGAAGGCAATAATTTTCACGTTGGTATAATCACATTTTTGTTATTTGTACGATTTACTTAAACATAAAATATGTAATAATAGGTAATAAGGAATAATGTAACAAAATGTAAATATCTACTAGCTTTTACTTTTAGTAGAATAATACAAATGATTTTATTAATACATACATAAGAATGGATAAGGTGCTCTTAACTGGCCACGAAACTAACGAGTCTATGAATAAATCTGGCAAAAACTATAAGTACCTTTCTACCTAGCCTACCCTTGTGATGATCATCCAATTGTATTATAATCTTTATAAAAACTTGTCATAGTATTACTTATCGAATTAAAATATAACACGTATGACATAAAGGGCCGTATTATGATCTCCGAAACATCATTGCTCTTGAATAGCGTATTTATCTGGCTTATAACATTATTTACAATTGTACGTACCTGCAGTTTAAATAGATGTAAATTTCATATCTCGCCCACTTTTTAAACATTTATATTGTGTATGTAAACACCTTTTCACGTGTTCATGAAAAAAATTAAATTAACATTTCATTTCAAATAATTAGAAATGGTTAACAAAATTAAGGAATAGTCGTTGCCTTATTTAGTTAATATTGTTTTGTGAGTATTAAGACATTGTAGATAAATAAACAATAAGATAGTTTATTAAGCGACTTATGTAGATACCAGCGCTATCATTTTGGCCTATAAAATAAAATAATTTGGTGTCGCATGTTTGTATTTTTTTAACCCTCATCTACCTCTAGCTTTTCTTAATGATCTCTTACTTTAGGTACAATCTAATATTTATAATTTCCGCGGTGTCTTTCATCGTTTTAAGTAAACATGCCGACTAATTATAATCTTCTATGAAAATTCTATTTTTGCACCTTTCAAAATAAACTAAACGTTGAAAAATCCAGAATATATTTCCGATCAGACATTCGTCTATATAATGAATTTCTAGTTGGAAATTAGTTTTTGGCCTATCTTTAAGTTGGAGAGATAAGTTGTGACAGATATACAAACACGAAAATATTCTAAGCCAGTACACAGCATAGGCTATTAATATTCAAATTCTTTGAAACTAAATTTCAAGTTTATTCAGATTTAAAAATTTTCCACTCTATGGACATTTCAACAGAAATTCACTACAAATCTCTATAACGTTTCACCAGTAAAATACTGAGAACAAACATACTAAAATCATGCGATTTTAAACGAATATAATCGCCGAATTTGTACTTTTTACTATATAACGGGTAGGTACTCAAGATTAACCCTTTTTAATTTCCGATATTTCGGACCAGTTGCATGGCCCGTGGTCACGATGGTTACAATATTCTTAAGACAATCGCAAAAAACTAAGAAGAAAAGTCTTCTCCCTAACTGTCCTAAGAAGTATATAATTCGCAATAGACTATAAATAGTACAGAGTGCTAACTTCATTTATCGTGAAACACGAAAATGCAGGTATTTTGTGCCGTACAACTACATGTCGCTTGTCCAGAAGAATACGGTATCATGTCAAAATTTAGCACTAACTAAATTAATAAACAGTTCGACTAAAAAAGTACGTTAAAAACTTTAATCGCTTCTCCTGAAAAAGTACGTTTTTAGAGTTAATACAGTA
>DWON01011316.1:0-10254 GCA_018251015.1 Phocides pigmalion okeechobee
TAAACATTACACAGTATAACTTTAGAAAGATGGTGAGCACACGAGACAGCTAATCGTGTGTGTCAGAATCTTTCCATATAACGGGTACTCACGATTAACGTTCTTTTGTTAATATTTCGAACCAGTTTCATGTTCTCGTGGTCACGGTTAAACTCATCATCGTTTATCGTGAGTACCTGTTATATAACAAAATATATCCCTTCGGTTTTATAACTTGCCGGATCGTACGTGATGATGGTAAGCAGCCGGTTGGCCTGACACTAATTCCTTGGAAGCGAGGGCGGGCTGTCGTATGGGATGCAACATGTCGATACGTTGGCCCCTTCTCGCCTCGACGGAACGGTGTCGAGGGCTGGAGCTGCGGCGAAGGCGGCAGACGAAGCCAAGCGTCGTAAATATGTCACACGAAGCAGTGATTACATATTTGTTCCGCTTGGCTTTGAAATCTTTCGTCCGTGGTTCCGCGTGCCAAAAATTTTTCAAACACTTTGTTCCACGTTTGATCGACGCCTCCGGTGACAAGGGGGCTGGTTCATATCTCGCACTAAATGCAGCTAGCGTTCGTGGAACCATGCCGCATGGACACGGACTCCATTAGATTGTTAAGGTTAGGCTAACATTATAATTAGTTTTAAGATTTTCATTATTACAAAAATTTAAGTACATATCAAGTCTAATACTGTCATCTACATGAAATACATAAGTTTGTATTGAGTGATATGATGCAACGAAGTTTCCTTGATAACTTTCCATACTCTTAATTAAAGATTCTTATATTTCCAGGTATCTGATTAAGAACGTCAAGAAAGGTCCGACACTAACTATCTTAGAACCTGTTTGTGAGTGTGTTAACATGCACCTAGTGAAGTCACTTCATTAGCAAATTCTTATCTTTAAACATACAAGAGTAAGATGACGGTCAGAGTTAGGGATCAACGCACAGCCGAAACCGTTGAACATAGAATCCTGTATTTTTGCTGATACGTTCGTTAACACTTTCCCTGCGGCTCCTACGCACTTGGGTTGTATGGAAAAAAAAAATACGGATTAACAGCGAACAAAAATGCTGTTTTTACGTCGGCGCTCCAAGACTGGGGGCCGACATTACGTCTGTGTATTCGTAGATGATAAAAATGTGCTAAAATATGATAGATGCTAAAAAAATGCAATATTTCTGTAATCTTTTGGCGTATCTTCAGTCTAATCAAATAAGCTCCAGTTTAGTGCCGCCTCTCGCAATACTGACCCGTAAACGATTGACGACGTTAGGCACCGTCGGGCACGGTCTGGAATTGGATGGGTGACCATCAGATGCATGTATGTCTATGGACTGCAGTGAGTACTTAAAACCAAGTGGCATGCACACTCCTTCTTTACACATAATATAAAAATACATCAAAAAAGACTTTGTAAACATCGTCAAACTTAGTGAATTACTGCACTACTTTATTGCAATGCCGTCGAAAATTCTTAGAAGTAAATGGACATCAGTGAATGTTGTCTGAGACATTCACCCCAAGTTGTGCGGAGTTCGCAGAAATACATCGCTAATAAAATGTATACAACCTTTACTTAGTTACTCAAACGAAATTACTAGAACGGTTTTTACATCTGTTTTTATTTGATAGACATAGGTGGGAGAACTATAGTTCGACCGGGGAAGTACCACCGCCGCCCTCATAATCCACCGTAAAGCATTACTTGTGTTTCGGAAGGAGAGGTGCAGTTGCCGGCTACGCTTTGAAGCGAGGCGACCATCTTAGTCCTCAAGAGTACCAACGCTTGTATGTTCGAGCTCAGGTAGGATTTTAGACATATTTGTGATTTTACATTGATGTCTATGGGCTGCGACTACTTACCATTAGCTTTGCATGCTCGTTTGCTACTCATGTAAAAAATAGAGTAGCAAACTAACATGCAGTACTGAAGTTAAGTAGTAGTGAGGTAGTGAGTCTGTGCTCTGCCTAGTATGGTGTCAGAAGGCCATGTATGACCGATAAGTTATTATTTATTTACTTTATGTTTAAGCGACCGGGCCCAGCTTTGTTCGGTTAATAAAGTTTATATTTACTTACATCATTTTTCTTTCACATTCATCTAGTCATTACCTAGTTGTAAAAACTAATAATACGAAACATCTATTTCGACCGACGATTGAATTATATTGAATTTAACTATTTAATTTCTCGTCCAATTTACAAAAAAAAGCTAACTTATTATGCACCAAAACCTTCCTCAGGAAGTCACTTTATCTGTTGTTGAAAACTGTGAGAAAATCCGTACAGTACTCATGAAGTTTATCATGAAGAGCCCGACAGACGTGACGGGGGACTTTGTTTTATAATATTTAGAGATAACATTATTTACGCTGCGAAAAGCAGTCCATACACTGACCCCAAACAAATCCAGGTTAGACCAGCTCCGTTTATGGGCAGTAACGGTTCGCCCCGAGAGAGGACTGATGCGTGGTCCTGTTGCAATGTGGCATTGTTCTTTGTTTTATCACAATTGAGTCGATTTAAGTATTTTGAACACAGTAAATAACACACAGTAAATTTGAACACAGTAAATATTACATTTACAATGTAACGGGGACTCACGATTGACGATTTTGAATTGTCGATATTTCGAACGCGTTGCGTGGCGTGGTCACGACTTAACTGCCCTACTCGATATGTAAGATTTGATTCAGTGTATATATTTTGAGCTTATACAAGAATTAGGTGATCAAACTATTGACAAGAAGTTTGAGTTAGAGATTCCATATCCAATAAGTAACTCATATATGTTGAACTGAAAATAATTTTGTATTAATCCAATTAATTGAAAGGTGGAAGAACTACAGTTCGACCAGGGAGGTACCACCGCCAAACTCATAATCCGCCGTAAAGTATTACTTGTGTTTCGTTTGGAGTGGTGCGGTTGCTGGCTACGCCTTGAAGCGAGGCGACCATTTTAGTCCTCAGACGTAGCAACGCATCTATGTTCGAGTTCAGATAGGATTTCCGTCATGCTTGTGCTTGTACATAGGCTATGGGCTATGTACAAGTATGTACTATCGTCTATGGGCTGCGTTACTTACCATCAGGTGGTTTGCATGCCCGTTTGCGACTTTTCTCACTTAAAAACACCCTTTTTAATGTTCTAAGACCAACCAACACATGACCAATTTACCAATCAACACTTGACAAATGTGATAAATTATAAACTAGATAGTTGATATATAGGAAAATTATTTAAGTTGTCTTCATAATCGTTAGCTATTCTTCGCAATTTTTTAAATCCAAGCTAAGCGTCCCAACTACATTTCTTAAGTCAAAACCCACTCAAATTGTCAAAAAATTGTGACTAACGGATATCACAATTAACTCTAAACCTCTTTTGGTCTATTAAGAACTATAATCCTGTTGAGATATACAATTTGCATAAGCGATAACAATAAATCCTGCTTTTGAAAAAATGCAGACCGCCATCATTTCCATTGAAATGAATTCGTATAACTGTACATCTGCGCACTTTAACCTCGAAGAAACTATTCATTCTTTGAAACTATTAATACTTTCTCCATTTTTTAAAAGGCTAAAAGACTTTTGTCATATAAAAAATCCTATATGCAACTTTGTATAATATTTTCTGTCAAGTGTATTAAAATATTTGTTCTGTAGTTACACATTCATTAATTGTTTATTTTTTTCACAAATTCCTTCATCAACTCGAATACAGCAGCAAAATGCAGCGGTAATGTTTGTTCCAGGCCTCAGCTTATTCTGGGAAAATGTCGTAGTCGTGGTCACGGCTAAACGGTTGCTAAATCGTAATCGAGATAAGAATGTACGACACACTTAATTCTCGTCGGACTAAGATAAATCGTTAATTGTTTTATTTCTCGCGGGTTCTACCATCGTCAAAAGAAAACAAGACAGATTTAAAAATAAGCTAACTTTAACAGAAACTAAACTGCCGTCTTATCACTTTCCCAATTAGAATGCCCTTTCTCCCTCCGCGCCGGCGCGCTCGTGCTTATTAGCACGGAACTCATACTTTCGATACGTTAGGACTTCGATATGCCTGAATTAAAATGTGTTACTCCAATCTATACATAGCATTGAAGTGATTTTAATTTTAATTGTGTTAATTTAAATCAGAGGCACTTCGACGCTATTTATCTAGTGACAGAATAAGTACTTATTCTGTTATTATGTTAACTTATAGCGTATGTAAGAAGTAAGCGACATATTTGAAGATACCAAATCTTAACTTTGTAGGTGTCAGTTACTTTAGAAATATTTAATATATTTTGCCTATAGAGACTGTTGCTTTAAATTAGAGGCACTTCGACCCTATGTAACATAGCAACAGATGAGTACAGTAAACAGTATACAACATATTTGAAGATACCAAAACTTGTTTTGTATGTGTCAGTTAGTTCACATATATTTAATATTTTTATCCTATAAAGAATGTTACTTTAAATTAGAAGAATTTCGACGCTATTTATAACATAGTAACAGAAGAATCAAAGTAAGTAGTAATCATATTTAAAGATACCAAAACTTAATTTAGTATGTGTGATACAGTTTCGGAATATTTAGAACTGTTGTCTATAAAGTGTTTTAATTTAAATTAGAGGCACTTCGGCGCTATTTATTTAACATAGTAACAGAATAAGTACAGTAAGAAGTAAGCGACATATAAAAAAAAAGAAACTTAAAAATACCGTTGATAAAGTTAAATATATTTGGCATTTGCCTAAATGCCATGACTAAAACATTGTATCAAAAATGCCATAAATATGTATTAAATTTCAGCAAAAAATATTATTCAAAATTGCATGTTCTATACGCGCTAATACTGCCAAATTTAAAGGGAATTTTGAATTTATCGCAAACATAAAATCTCCAGGAAGTAACATTACTATTATGAAGATACTTGCAAAAATATATTTGCATATCATAAGCAGACGGAAAGAGCCACAACTGAGTTTACATTCCCATAATTAATCTGTGTCAATTTAGAAAAGTAATTTGTTAGGTCAAATTTCTCGGCGCAATTATCTTCAATATCTTAGAGAATCTTAATTTTTATAATTTCATCGTCAACATATTCAAAATTTACTTCAATAATGATTTAGTTTAACAAATAAACTTCTATGCAGAATGAGTAAATTGATTTGGCTAAAAATACTATATTCAAGACAAAAACAAAAATGGAAAATGAAAACTATTAGTAAACATAAAGCTTTCTATTACTAACATGTTTTGTCTTGAATAATGACTATATCGAGACTTCCATAGTCCGGGTAATTTAAGTTGTGTTGACTCAAATTAAAACCAGAATGCGGAAGAACATCTTTTGCTTTTGTTAGTCTGTGGCACTTTAAATACTTTAAGATTTGTGTGTCTATTTCAGTCATCGAAGGGAATTCTAAAAGGGCTACTCGCTACGCTAAATTTGGTGTTCGTTTGATTGTAGGTATTCGGTGACCAAAACGACCGATAATACTTCTTTTATAATCATTGTCTCAAGAAGTTTACACTAGAGTTTTTTGTAAGACTCAACAAGGAATACCACAGCAATATAAAATTCTAACGTAACGTAATTCTTGCAGTTCGTTGGAAAAAATTCACATCGACTTGCAACCACAGGGGCGATTTTTGACTGCCGATATTCCGAACAAGTTGAATGGCTCGTGATCTTGGCGAAATTGCAGTTTCAGGGGAAACTATTGAGACTTGCTAATGGTAGATAAATCTATCTACCTTACGTCAAGGCCGTTTTTTTTTGGGTTCCATATCACGACACACCACACTAACTTTGTCTTTACACTGAACTTTGCACTATTTGTGACTTACATAAATTAACCACTGGATTCTACGTTTATGCTAACTCAGAATCAAAACCAGGAGTCATGCAACTGGTTCAAAATATCGGCAATCGAAAGTCAAAAATCGTTATTCTTGAGTATTGGGTAGATAGTAAAATTGATTACGGATGACCATGGCGGCAGTGGCCACTTAACACCTGGTGGACTGCATGTTCGTTCGCAACTTACTTTTAAAAAAGAAGTATAGTTAATATTCATTATATACAGAAATTTAATACAAAACAATTAATATGATTGTACGTTATAATTTTTCAAACAAGGTTTCCTCTTTTTTCTGTAACTTGATTGAAGCAGAAGATGATACCATAATTTTAATACCAATGGACAAATAAGGCATTAGAAACGAATGCATGACATCATGCCCATCTAAACAACAGCTTTGAGACCATTCGCAGAAATACATCCGATAATGATGAGTAATGACTAATTTAAAGAATTTATAGATCATACGCACGATGAATAACAATTAAGCAAGTAAACGAAGAACTTTTATGCAAATTTATTCCAGCAATTTAAAATATTTTCTTGAATCATGGAAGTATTCTATACGGAAGGAATGTTTTCGCTATAGCGGAGCACTTTGCGAAGCGATGGTAGTTTGAATTTAACTTTAACTTCAGTCCCGCTTGATGATTGATGACGATGCCGATGATAATGTTGCCGATGTACATATCCATGAGCTATAGCGAGCACTTGAAATCAGATGTCTTCAGTTATCCTTTTATTATAAAAATGTGTTTAGATATGAAACCATATTATTCCCAATCCCAAAATCCAGTAACTTTAAAATACTTAAATATCGGTTGAACTTTAACAGGGGTCAATCCTGCCGACCCCCAACCACACGGCATACGATACGAGCCCATATTGTACGACAAGTTGGCACGCACGGCTGCGCGCCACTGCGCCGGCGCACCTGTTCGCTCTTCCTGTCCGCCATCTTGATCAAATGCACTTCTAATTCTTAGGTCTGGGTATCTTATGCCTATTGCATCTATTCCTACTTTAATGCTAACATTTACTTCTCAATATTTATATCTCAGTATCGATATCATAGGTTTAAATGTTTCTTTAGAAACTCATTTTTCCTTATTATCGATACAGAGTTCAAATCCAAAAAAAAAATGGTCTCTATCTGCTATCGCATCACATTAAAACCATTTGACATATTTAAATGATAATGAATCTTAGTTTATTTTGTATTGTAGCCTTTAGTCTCAGATTATTTCAGGAGACAGTTTGTTACGCGATAACTAGACTCTATATTTAAGTTGCGCTGATATCGATATTTCCTTCTCCTAAACTTCACACGAACGAAAATAAAAATATGAAGTTATATTACCGCAGAAAATCGACGTTAATTTAAAAATTGACAAGGTACAATTACAATACAACAATTACAAATGACACACTCAAATTCAATGATATAATGTCAATCGATTTGAGTTTAAGTAATCAATATCTAAGTAATATGAATACACAAGGTTCGAATGACTTGTTACTTCCACACATTCGATCAAATAGCGTTAATATGATGTACCATTTTGTAAATCCTTGAACCAAGACACTGACACCATGAATATACCATGCTACGAGATACTATTATCCGAAAGCATGTAATTTAAAGGTGGGCGAACTATAGTACGACCGGGGAGGTACCACTGCCACCCTGATAATCCGCCGTAAAGCATTACGTGTGTTTCGGTTTGAGAGGTGCGGTTGTAGGCTACAATTTGGAGCGAGACGACCATCTAAGTCCTCAGAACCAGCGACGCATCCATATTCGAGTTCAGATACGATTTCAGTCATATACGTGATTGTGCATAGACATCTATGGGCTGCGACTATTTACCATCAGGTAGTTTACATGCTCGTTTGCGACTCTTCTCACAAAAAAAACCTTGAACGAAGACACTGAGATCATGTATATACCATACTACGAGATACTATTATCCGAAACGCACGTAATTTCGACAATGGCAGGCAACGGCGCGAATCTCCGACGTGCGGTGATTTACGATGTACGGCCACCGAGGAGAAACTGCTTACTGGGAAGTAGGAAGCGTCTCGATGTAGCACGTTTAATATTTGGCATAAATTATCGCATAAAGTAGTTGAAGATGAAAAATTTGCAGCGAAAGATCTTAATAAAGCTTCAGTTGAACGTCGTACATACGCAATAGGGATAATACGACTTCTTGACGATGACCATTTAGTAAAATATAAACAATATTAAGGATTTCTTCCTTTTTGTAAATATTGTTTATATATTTTTAATATACTCATTATTAAGGAAGCTTAAAAAACAAACCCCTATATGGTTACTAATGTTAACGTTAAAAAATAAAATACTCTTTTCCATTTATCATGTACTTATCGTCAGTGATTTTGCTAACCAAATGTAAGCTTACCTGAATACTATAATTCATATAGCAATACGAAATTTAGTTAAATAAAGATTTTTTTCTTGGAAAAGTGGCAATCGAGTGTGCGCACATGATGTTAAATGGTATCTGCAGCTCATGGACATCTACGTCCAAGCTCAAACAGAACTAAAGCCCTATCTGACATGGTACATAGATGCATTGCTACTCCTGAGGACTTAGGTGGTCACCTCGCTTGTAAATATAGCCGGAATTATTTAAACGATAAGCATAAATGTCCATTGATTAATTCTAAGACGATAGTACATGTCTTATAACAAGGCCAGAACTGCAAGCATTCTGTGTTCAAAATTTAAGGTAGATTATATCTGCAGTTTTTACGTTATAAAAATTAAAATTAGAATCGGAGGTTTAAGTTTATATAATAAACAAAATAAATATTGGAAGTAGTTTTGCAAGTCAATCTGTTTCCATTGTATTATCAAACGAACACGCTTTAGAACCACATAAACACAAGCTTATGAAACCCGGAATCAATGGGTCATGCACGATCAATCTTGATATCAAGTATTTGTTCGCTATTTCATTTTCTTATATAAGAAGAGCAGGCCTTTTTCGCAGGGGAACGAGAGGGCACGAAGTGCCTCCTGAAGAAATTTCGAAAAAAACTACAAAAAAAAATTAAAAGAATTAGAAAAAAAGTGAAAAAATTGTTTTGGTAACCTTTGCAACTTTTTGTTTGATTTTTGTTAATAAGTCAAAATGACTCAAACCCAAAAAAATATGGCATTGCACCTTTCGAGAATTAGCATGCCCCCAAAATTTTAATGACAAATAAAGGCATGTGTAAGACTACTCATAACAAAATGTTAGCAACATTCCATCCACCAGCTCTTCTACGTCCACTGTTAGCGCCTACCCTAGATGGCGCCAATCAGACCGGTTTCGTGCCCTACTAATATAACAATAATATAATGTGTAGTAACATTCTACATTGTAAATTTGAAGAAAAGAGTTCACTATACTCCAAGGTATACTTGTAAACTTGCGTAACCTACAAGGTATATCTTAAGAAACTATATCGTAGAAGTTGCCGCAGTCTAGAGGCTACAAAATAATACAAGATTCATTAATATCTGTCAATTGGCAAGTTGTCGCGTGTGGCGATAAAAAATAAACAGTTACAACAAAAAAAAGACAAAAATTAAATAAGAATTTTGTTTCTGTATCGACAATTAATTATAATATCTATAAAAAACAGAAAAATCCAAAGATTATATATATAAAAAAACAATTTCCTAATAAACTAAGATTTTTTTAAAAGAAAAACAAAACTCATATCAGTTCACTGCAGTTTTATTTTACGCATAGATTATAGCGTAAAATAAAACTGCAGTGAACTCATCATCTATATTAAGATTTAGCTAACAGTAACATCAGTGAGAATATCACCGTATGACGCGACATCCTACCGGCTGACACATGACGTTAGCGTCTCGAGTTACGATGCAGATTGTATTTCATATCCTTAGCATCTTCCACGTTTCTACGGAAACACCTTTGATGGAAAGTTACCTTTCTTCTTCAGAAATTCTATTAAAAAATCAAGAAATAGCTAGCAAAGTGAGAAAGAAAGTATCTTTCTTGAAGACAATATTGACATTTACAATTGACGTAAGGATTTACTTGAAGTAGAAATAATAATAGCAAAATTAAAGAACAAAAATAATGCGAAGTAAAACGATTTTGGAAATCTGGATGTAGCTTATATTTCTTATTTATAGTAGCTACTATAGTAGAATATACCCTTTTTAAGGACAATAATTCAAAGGAACAAATAATGACGAAATAAGTAACTAGTAAACATACATAGGTATACATTTTTACAAGTGTACCTCTTTTTTTATTATGAAAGAGTAAGAAACGAGCATGCAGGCCAACTGATGTTAAGTGGTCACTGCAGCCCATGGACAACCACGTCCAATC
>DWON01011317.1:0-10253 GCA_018251015.1 Phocides pigmalion okeechobee
TCAAACGTGGTACTATTTGTTTGAAAAATTTTTTGGCACGCGGACCCCACGGGCCAAAGGTTTCAAAGCCAAGCGGATAAAATATTTAAATATTATATATACGACTCGAATATATAAAAAAATATCAATATATAAATAAACAAAAAACAGAGCTAGTCACTATCATTCTAGATGTACGATATAATTTAGATCTGACAGTAAATCTTGGATAAAAAATATGTTGTGGAAAATTTAGGAAAAATAAGATTACAACTATGAAAGACATTCAATGAAAATTTGTTTTAATGTTTATATACACAAGTTTATTATAGTATATATATATAACTATAACAATTTTCGTTTTATGGAATATTTTTGTATGACACTACAGACTTTATCTTTGACGAGTACATACAATTTTTCTAATTGTTATTCTTCACCTCCTTATTAATTTTGATTTTTAATCGTGAGACTGTCGTTTCGTCCACAGAACTGGGCAGATTATATTATGGTTTAAGTAATAGTATTAATTACACATAATTATTTTGATACACCTTTTTTATTTATGTTTTTTTTTAATTTATTTTATTATTTTTACTTTTAACTCGTAATTAAATTAAGATATAAAACACTATCATAGTATCTGTTTTTATTGAAGCAAATTAAAATAAATGGCTGTAATTTACATAAAATATGTAAGGTACTAATACGCCTATAACGAATACTCCATTTGGAAAAAGTCGATCTGCACTTCCTTTGTAAGTACCTGAATGTCAAAAAATCCATTGTCTTGCTCATATACATCTCGTGACTAGCATTAACTAAATACCGTCCATAGTTAGTCTATATGTTGTATAGATTCCAAGGACAGTTTTCTTACCATCACGGTATAAGATTAACATACGTTTTCTCAAGGCTTCCGTTTCTTTAAGAAATTATTTTATATGAAGCCAAGGTTGTTTACATAATAAAAATTATAGTTTTAGACTTAATATTGTGTTTACGTACATTAGTACTTTGAATCTGTTGTATCATTTTGGGTATTATGCACTGTACTAAGTAGTTTCATAAGAATCTCTTTTAATTATGATGTACTTTTTACATGTTTATTGTTAAGGTAAAAATAATGTAAAGGAAGTACAGCTTTTTTAATGTATTTAACATTTGGCGACCTTCATAATTTTGTTTTATGTTAACTGTGTTCAAATTATTTCTTCTGTAAAGGCAACTTATTATGACACACGAATTTAAAAACTGTATGGAGTATCGAAACATACAATCCTCGTGTTTTCATAGAAATTTTAATTAATATTATGCAACTTGTTAGTATTGTCTGTTTGCCAACATTGTTATCAAATCTCATGATTTCAAAATCGTAGAACAGAACTTAATGTATTTCTTATCAGAGTCTCAATAGTTCAATGGATACAGTAAATTAATTTATTAAGAAATTAATGTGTAAATTGTTTATATAACACACAAATATGGTATAATTTTAAACACATACATCATTTTTAAATTTGCCTAATAAAATCTACAATGTATTGTCTAGTTTTAACTGTGAAGAAAAAAACACTTTTTATCTTTGATGACATTTTATATAAATTTAGTGTGTGTTCACTTTGAAATTTTAATAAATTATTTAATATTTACAGTTTTGTATTTATTATAGATAAACCTAACCTTCCCCTGTTTTAATCGATTAAACATATATTTTAATTTATTATTCCATGTAATAAACTATGTTGTAGTAAAAAAAACAAAGACTATGATTATACATTTTATTTAAAAATCAAATTACTTCTTCGTAATCTTCTTTTTTATTAAGAGTTTTCGTTTCTTTATTTTGTCTGATATGGCCTTACTCTTAGCCTTTAATTGTTTTCTTCTAATAGCCATATTAGGTTTACTTTTAGTCTTTTTCTTAGTAACATGCTCATTCTCAATTTCATTCTCTTCAACAGGTTTTTCTTTTATTTCCTCTGTAAAAAGTTAAGTGGGTATAAAGTATTATTAATGTTTGTTAAATCATGCACACTATTTAAATTCAAATTGAAAATCATTGTTTTGTTGTTTAGTCATATTTAGTGAGCTTTGCAGTCAATGTGATGAATGATTTCTAATGAGAGAGTGAATTAATTAACAAAAGAAGTTATTTTATCTAATTTTAGGTTTCTATACCAACCATTAGTGACTACATTTTCAGCTTTTTCGATTGGATCTCCTTTGAAGAAATCTGGTCCTTCTATATCTGGATAGCCTGTTTCGGGCTTGGTTGCCTCATTCATAGCCTTCTTTTCAATTCTCCTTTCATATTTGCTGCCAGCTTTCTTAGAGTACACTTGTCGGAGCTTAGCTGGGCTTACATATTTTGGATTTTCCCACAAAGTAGCTCCCCCGAATGACCCAGTAAATATTTTTACCTATAAACAAACAAAATTCAAAGAACATTAAACATATTATTAATGTGTGTATTTCTAGTATAAAAAATAATAACCATGTTTTAAAATAAATTGGCTCTCCCTACTTATGAGTTAAATTGAAAGATAAGTTAATACTATACCTATTTGGACTATGAAAATTTAAGTTTATAAGCTTACAGGGTTTAACACAAATCTGGGTCCAATTTCAGCCAATGCACCATCTTCAGATAAGATTTGGTAGTTTCTGAACCAAATCCTATTGTCCAAGATCATAAATGTATAAACATGGTCAAAGAATGGCTGGCTTTTAGGATGATGCTTAGGCACGCCAAATATTTGAATTAGTAGTTCTTTTAAGAGGCAGTAGTGAGGATCCTTGGTAAATTCTGGGTCAAAAGATAATAGAGGTCTTGACCCTCTCAAACAATTGCCTGTCATTTTGAGCTCTCCCATAGTGTAAACTGAAATGTAAAAGGTAAATGTATCTGTCATAATATCAGGTATTACATACAGGGATAGGTACTTATAGACAGAACAAAACAGTGCAGTGTGGCTAAGTATAATAAATCAATTGGGAAATATGGAATATATTATATTATAAATATACAGGATAATGCAATACTAAAACCATTATGCAGGTTTGATGGTAAAAGGTCACTGTAATTGGTACTTTTACTGTGGCCTAATATATTATATCAAGTCAGCATTGCAGGAGACAGCATTACGCTGAAAATGTTTTCCCTAGACTGGAAATGTACTGACAATTCACAGTCATGTTTTGTTTTTTGGCATCTATGTAGGATGAAGGATCTATGGATAAATATATATATATATATATATGTTGAATGCAAAACAACTTGTCCATGTCATATTAACACTTTGACAGTGGCACAGATATATATAATTAGGTCAGTGTTGTGGGAGGCGGACCAAAACTGGAGCTTATGTGATTAGTCTAAAGATACGCTGACAAATGACTAAAATATTATATTTTTTAGCATCTGTGTATCATCTTCGAATACACAGACTTAATATCCACCTCCCGTCTTGTAGTGCCGACTTAAAAACAGCACTTTTGTATGCCTGTAATCCATACAATTTTGTCCGTAAAACACAGGTATGTAAGAGCCACAAATGCATCACACCCAGAATTACACAGCAGTGTTGTAGCTGCAGGGAGAACGATAAATGTACAAGGTTACATAAATCACTCATATGATAAAAATGTAAAAAAATGCAATTCAACATACTATTTTCAACTAAAAATTTAGCACTTGGTCCGTTTGGAACATTGGACATCCAGACATACAAATCCCTCATCTTCCTTCCTTCAAAAAGGATGCACTTATTGCAGTTCTTCATTTCACTAATCTCATTTACCACATACAGGTTTTTACTTCTTTCCATTTTAGATTCAGATTTATGATGAGGCATCAATTTTTTGAGATCTTCCATTAGGTGTCGATGGCGGTGGTTGATACCACGAGCAGCAAACACAAGAACTCTCTGTCTGTTAATCCATTTTATCTGTAAAAATGTTTAAATAATATGTCAGCTAACAGGTTTTTACTATAGGTTGTTATGTGATTATTGTAAATGATCACATAAGCAAATACTGGAAATTTCACACACATAACACATATTATAGGAGTCCTGTGCTATTTGAAATTGTTAAGAAAGAAAAATCCCCAAGAATTCATTTAAACAATCAAGTTTTACCTTTTTCGCCGTCGGTTCATCGGACATTCGTACCGGTGGCAGTACTAAAACATTATCATTTTTTTCAACTTTTTGTGGTTTCGCGTTATTTTTTTTATCTTTTTTTACTTTTATTTTAACCATGATTATAATTTCATATAATTTTATTTACTTTATAAACACGTGGTATACCTTTCTACAACGCTTTTAGTTAACATTGACACTTTGACAGCAATAGTTTGTCAGATTGACATTTTTTATACATAATAAGTATATGAGTAGTTCTCTTTTTTAAATATAGGTTAAATATAGGTATAAGTTATTTATGTATATAAACAAAAAAAAAAGATATTTAGTAATAAATAAAGTAATCTGTTCTGGTTAACGCTTATTATTAAATATACTAAAGACTATGCGCAAATTATTAAATTAATTTTGGTCTGTGGGTGCCTGTTTGGACTGAACTTTTTTCGATATATCCACATAATCCACCCAAAGTCCAATATGACCAAAACATAAAATTAACTATCGATACCTATGAATTGCGAGCTAGCAACTAATTGACATTAACAATCAAATATTATTCCATTAGTTAGAAATGAAAATATCAATAGGACATACAAAAATACCTATTATTAACATAATGAAAAATTGTATTTACCATTCACACATTGACTGTTAATATGTATTATATACTCTGGGTGGTCAGATACAGCAGACTTCTATGCAAATATGTGGTACCTGTGTACGTATTGGGATATATTAATATAAAGTGGGTACATCCATACTTCAATTACGATGAATACATTATTTAAATTATATTTGCGAAAGCATTTAAAGTTCTTGTTATTATTAAACACTAAGTATTATTATTGTTTTACTGATAATGTTATCGTAATCATTACATAATTATCATGTCACCAATCAAGAACTTGTTTTATATCAAAGAAATGAATGTTTCTCAGTTACTCAGTTACAATAATTAGAGTCGGTTGTATTGAACATCTACGTACTGGTAATAATTTGTACATAAATAGAAAGTTAACGCGAATAATGTATAAAATTAGTGCAATTGAGTTCAAAGAAATATTTGCAATGTCAAAATCACTTCCGATGCTACTGACAGTCGTTAACAAGAGTAATATTCTAGGACAAATTAGATATTACGCCCCAAGTGGGCTCCCGCAACTATCTTCGGTGAGACGGTGTTCTTTTTATAGCATTAGCCATAGGAAGCGTAAACATGTCACTGAAACACTGTGAAAACAGTCAGATTATTAATTTTCTAAGAAATATTATTTTTCTAAATACCTACGTAAAATCGAAAATTGTCTAACTTCTGTTTGAAGAAGTCTGTCTGTCTGAATTTCGTTCTACTATTTCTCACATGCGATTTAAATTATAACATTAAGAGTTAATACTCTTAATCTTACTTAGTAGTTACTAAACTAGCAACGTAATAATTTGCAGATTTTCTTTGAAAATTTCAATAAAGTAAAGGTTGGTGTTAGAGTATTAGTGTCTCATTTTTTGTTGCTTATTTTAAAGAGTATCTTGGGTTTTTATTTATTTTATTCCGACGGACATTTTTGAGCGCAAAAAATATAATGGCAAATTTTGGAAACAGTGACTCATTTTGTATAGTTTTAATCATGGTTGTTACTTTTTCTAATTTTACTTAAATATTTGATACTCTTTATGCATGATTATTAAATCCTCTTGAAGCTCTAGTTTAAAGATATATACAAGACCCCAGGTATATGTTTTTAATTTTTGATGTAACAAAAATTGTCACGTCTAGCGTACCGGTTATTGCACGATATACAGTAAAAGCTCCTTATTCGCGGGGTATAACTTCAACAAATATGCCGCGAATATTTAATGGTAATTAGTAAAGAATCGCAGCGGAACAATAATATGAATATGATTCATAAGTCCGAATCTTTTTTTGGTTTTCCTATTGTATCCCCGAATAAGAGATTTTAGCTGTGAATAATGAAAACGCGAATAAGGAAATCGTGAATAAGGGGTATTTACTGTACTAGAAGGATTGCTCCTTATATTAGACTTACATAACAGTGCAACTTACACATCATTATTCTCCTTTAGGAGAAATATGGTATAAAAAGAAAAGAATTCGCTGCTGTGCAAAAGGAAGATGTCAATTATTTTAAATCTATTTTTAAAGAAGGACAAATTTTAACAGAAGAATCGGAAGTGCTTCCTTTTAATATAGATTGGATTAAAAATTGTAGAGGTACGTATGTGTTGGAAAAACTACGAAATATTTTTAAATTTAAAATTGAGGACTTTCTAGAACTCGGAGGACCAACTTGGATCTTTAGAAGATTTCATATTAGTTAGTCTGCTATGCCGCTAGCATAATACACATCGATGCCAATTCTGCCGTGAGATATTATATACTACTGCATTACATAGTAGTAGTCCAGTCTTTTAATTTATGGTACGAGCAATAAACATGAAACTAGCCACAATACAACACAGTTCATTCACCATTGTGGTCAATGATGGTCATTTCGAAACGCCGCGACTCCTGGCATGGGTGCTGTCTGAAATTCTGAATCTCACCTCTGTATGTTTAATCTGTATTCTGTGTAACGACAATTACAAACATCGAATTACGATTTTTATAATTTTTAAAATAAGTGCATCAAAATGAAATTTAATCAGTATTTGTAGTACTCAATTAGATTATGTGCTCATAACTCTCTTCATAAAACATTCAGGACAATCCAAATTGATTTTGAAACCGAAAAGTACCGAGGAAGTCTCAAAAATTCTAGCATATTGCAATGAAAAAAGATTAGCAGTATGCCCACAAGGAGGCAATACAGGGCTTGTTGGTGGATCAGTCCCCGTATTCGATGAGATCGTGGTAAATTTAGCGCTCATGAACAAAATAAGCAGCCTTGATGAAGTATCAGGTATGTGTGAGATGAAAAAACACTTTAATTTTGCTATATTAGTTAATTTAATAGCTCTATCAGTTTGGCATATCTCCGACTTAAGGGATTAAATATACCGACGTCGTTTTTTATACAGAAAAGGGAGCTCAATTAAGAATTTAAGTATTGCAGAAGAACATATTCAATAGAATAAATAAAAAATACCTTTTACATATGATAGTAATGCGCACCAAATTTTCTTATTATTTAAATGAAAAATTCGATCGACATTTCATTTAAGAATGCATTTCTAAATGTTTCTAAAACAGTGAAAACAGACTAGGTACGCTTTAAGTTATAAAATGTTTAGGGTTCTAGATTAAAAACACAAACGGTTATGTTATGCTATCTTGTACTTTAACGCTCTTGGGGATGTATTTCGTTATTTATTTTAATCAAACCCTAATTAAGATAACAATGGTTTTAGGAGCATTAGTTTGTGAAGCTGGGTGCGTATTGGAAACACTTGACGACTACGTGCGCGAGCATGGTTTAATAATGCCCATTGATCTTGGAGCAAAAGGATCATGTCATATTGGCGGTAATGTTAGCACCAACGCCGGGGGATTGAGGTTACTTCGCTATGGAAATCTCCATGGGTGTGTGATGGGACTCGAGGCTGTATGTACTAATTCCTATAATTTGGCAACACTATTTTACCGTGAGCAATTATAGTCGTCTAGTAATCCCGGCCTACGTCACGGACGGTCCGGGATCGAATACATACCTACCAATATTGGTACCATCTCACTATTTACGATCATTCATTGTGGTCATAACATACTATTAATATACAAATTAAGCTGTTTTATTTTAACTTTTCTAAAAGTAAAATGTTTGATTCTGTAGGTAAAAGCAGATGGCACTATAATAGACTGTCTCCGTACGCTTAAAAAGGACAATACTGGCTATCATTTGAAACATTTATTCATAGGATCGGAAGGTACTCTCGGAATAGTCACTAAGGTCGCAATTAGCTGTCCACAGTTACCTAAAGCTGTCACTCTTGGATTCTTTGGTGAGATATAATTAATTATGTTATTACATTTTTAACATGAATAAATGTAAGGTACGGTTTAAATTATTTCTTAAGTTCCTTTTGTTGTATGTATAAAGGTTTTGAAGCTCAACGTTACAAAGTTAAGTCATACTTACTGTTCCTAAATTACACATATATTCTTTTAGGTTTAAAGAGTTTTGAACATGTTCTTCAACTGTATAAAAGTGCGAAATCATCTTTGACCGAAATTTTATCTGCATTTGAGATGGCCGACAACTGTGCAATAAAGTCAACTGTAGAAAATTTGAAAATTCCGTAAGTCATCGTTTTTAATTAATTTTTGTAATTCTCCATACATATAAATGTATACTTACCTATATGTTTACTTACATTATTTAGGTACGTATTATGAAATACTTACTTCACATTCAAAAATAAATAATAATGCGTTACTTTGAAATTACATGAATTCGTCATTGCTTTCGTCTTTCGTCGTGCTTCATCCTTGTATTATTATTGTAGATACGTACTTAAGTATTTAATTTCGTATTCTTTATCAGACTTATCAAATTGCGTAAGACATCAGTCGCGAATATTGTTTATTTGTATTAGTAATTTATAAGCGAGATGATATAAAATATTAAAAGTAATTTTAAATGGTGTAATGGCCAAACATATTTAGTATTTAAAAGGTATGGACATAATTGGATTAAGTTAAATGAACCAATGATGTTTTTTTACGATTTCATATTTGTTATGATTTGTAAAAAACATTGTGGTGGTAATACGTATTAGAACCGCGACAAAGTAGTTTTTTACTCATATAGTTTTTCACGTCCCGTTGATAGAATTGGGTGCGCATAGTTTGATTGCGGCAATAAAAAGCCTCATAAATATTTCTACCGTATTTTAGTTTGTGCAACAGGCAGTCTTGAATGAATCAAATCTAGTATTTTCCCATATTTAAAAAGGATTGTATTGTAAATTTGTATTGTTTTACAATTATTTTATTTTGTAGATCTAAAGAGGATATCAAATTAACGAGGATAATGCTCCGATTTTACATGAATCCTTTTCCAATTAGATTCTTAAATTCTTTAAATAATCTTGTTTTAAGAGATGTTAGAAAGGCTTCAGTTCTTATAAATAATAATAGTGTTCGATTGCATGCTCCATGTATTTCATTACGAGACATATTTCATAAGAAGAAAACGACAAAATGTTAAAATCTATCAAGTCGGTTATGTTATTGACGATGTCAAAAACCATACAATCACTTCAAAAAATAAATTGAAGTTCACATGTGTTCGCAGGAATCCTATATCAGATTATCCATTCTACGTATTGGTAGAAACTCATGGTAGCGATGAAGATCATGACAATGAAAAACTTACGCGGTTTCTGTCCAAGGAAATGGAGAGTGGTCTCATACTAGACGGGACTATCACTTCAGAACCAGCGAAGATGAAGGTAACCTTTCCTACTTTAAAAGAAAAATGTTAGTTAACTATCCTTGCTCGATTACCATATGTATACTTACTTCGAGTATCTACCTAAATATTAGTTATTGATAATCAAAAAAAAACAAAAGAAGTTTCAAGGTGGGATATCATAGAAGAAACCACCCGACACAACAAGTTCTGGCTTAAAAGTTTTACGTTCGGTGGAAATTGTGCTTGTTATTTTGTCCTCGGAAGTAGTAACGCACCGTAATCGACTGTAGGTAAAACTCCTAGTACCTATGCTTTTTATATCAAATGCAATATGCAAAATTTTCGAAATAGTGTGGCGATACACTGACAGAATAGGTTTTAACATCATGCTTATAATTATTATATAAACCCGTGGATATCTGTATGAGTTCGATCACTCATCGTAAAAGCTAAATTGGAGCGCTGTATTACTAATTTGTCGGAGTCGTACTGCATAAATATTGTACGTGCTGAGTTCCTTCAAGACAATTGTTCCCTGCGGCTACAACACCGCTGTGTAATTCGGGCGCGACGCGCTTGCGGCTTCTAAACAACTGTGTTGTAGCAACAAATTGGTATGAATTACGGGAGAACAAAAGTGCTGTGTTAACGTCGGCGCTATAAGATTGGGGGTGGACATTACGTCTGTGTATTCGTAGATGATACACAGATGCTAAAAATGCAATATTTCAGTAATTTGTCGGCGTATCTTCAG
>DWON01011318.1:0-10252 GCA_018251015.1 Phocides pigmalion okeechobee
CGAAACACAATACACGAAGAACATGTTGCTTTACGGCGGGTTATGAGAGCGGCGGTGGTGCCGCTCTGGGCGAGCTCTAACAGCTCTACCACCTTTCATGTTTCACGTTGACTTGATGTACGGGTATTATAAGAGCGTTGCAGTGAAAGTGTTAACGGATGGTTTGATGACAAATGCGCGTTCAACGGCTTCATTGACCCCATGCCCATGTGGAGTGGATATTAAGGATTTGTGTCGGTGACACTAACAATGACACAATGATAATTTACATATAATTTCATTAAATAACTACTTAAATGTTCTTAACATGTTACTTTCACTTACAAATAATTAATAAGTAATGTTTCATATTACACTTATGTTCATATTATACTAAAATTTATAAATAATTAAATAATAATTTAAATTGTATAACTGTATGTAATTACATTTTGCATACGAGTTAAAGAATACAGAGCACTATATATTCTTAGAATTATAAAAAAACAGACATTTTTTTTTGAAATACGTAATTATTTCAAATCTGCAGCGGTATCCGTATTCGCGTATCTAGATAGCGATCTGTATTCGTGTCTATATTTGCGGATTTTGATTCTAAGTATCTGTATCCGTACCGGTATTAGCTAATGTAGGCACTAGCGGTTCGTATTCGTATCCGTATCCGCGGATCTAGACACTAACGTTCCGTATTCGTAACTGTGTTCGCGGATTTAGACATTACCGATTTGTATTCGTTACTATAATCACGGACCTAAGTATTAACAATCTGTATTCTCTGATCTAGATACTAACAATCTGTCTGTTTGTCAATCTGTATTCGTATCGGTATTCAAGGATCACAGCAGATCCATTCATATTCGAATTTTTTGCAGATGTAGACACTAACGCTCTGTATTTGTTTCTATCCGCAGGTCTTCGTACTAATATCTATGTATATTCGTAACTGTATTCGCGGATCTAGACACTTATGAACCGTATTTATAGACCCGATGCGTCGCTATGAGAACACATGTCATCTTAATGTGAAAGTGATTACTCAACAACGGCAAGATGGAAGTAAACTGTAAAACTCATCTCGTTCAATACTGCTCATTGTCGTGAAATTTAATTGATTGAGACATTATCTGCTAATGCGGGACATAAACTGTGATAGACGAGATTAGCAACTGTTTATTGTTTTTTTTTATCTGAGAAACCACCTCATGTTAAGAAGTTGCACCCCATAGACAGCCATCCACGTACCACCACAAACTTGACTGAAATCCTATCTGCGCTCTAACGTAGATATGTTGCTACTCCTGAGGACTATGATGGTGGCCTCGCTTCAAAGTGTATCCGGCAACCGCACCTCTCCAACCGAAACACAACTTACGGCGGATTATGAGGGCAGCGGTGGTAACTCCCCGGTCGAACTATAGTTCTCCAACCATTAACACATATTGCATTAACTTCCCACAATTTTTGTCTACGAAAGTTAATCGTTGACCTTTGTATTCTCTATATGTGTCCAAGACGACAATCATTTATAATTGATATTTTATTATTTATTTCAGATTAACCACGGGGCCGTGTAAAAGCGATAGGGGTTGCAAATGATGAGCGGGCGTGACGGCGCGCGGCAACATGGCTGCCCTCTCCTGCTACCAGCCCTGTCGGTCACACCTTGCTCAACCAGCTAGGTAATCTACTACTCCGATAGCTCTATATGGCTCACCGGCGTAGATACAAAAGAGTCCCTGTAGGGACTTGATAACGCTACGGTATTTTCTGCCTATAATAAGAGGTGACTAAAGGGAGTCTTTCCAAGGTTGGTAAGAGTCAAGCTTAAGAGCTGGAGAGCTCAAGTTCCAGCTTAAGCCGTTCTGAAACGAATAAAAGCAAGTCGGTGTGCTTGTCACACATCGACGTTTGCCCGATCTGAGAAACCAGGGAAATTTCCCCGAAATGTACCCGACTGGGGCATCGTGATAAAGAACATCAGCTGCGTTCGTATACAAATCCTAATGCTCTACAAGCACAGTAGGAAGCCACCCAGGATTTTATTGTGATTCGAATTCGAAGTATTTGTTATTGATATGACACTTTCGTATAGAACAAGTTGGTATGAGTTAAGTAAGTTCAGATTAAGTTAAAGACATTTTTCATAAATACAGATTTCTATCTTAATTATCTGTGCCCGCCGATTTCGTTCGCGTTTATTTTATACATTTTCACAAAATGAAACAACCTACACATACTTGCATCCAGTCATTATTTAATTTCCCGCCCAATTTACAAAAAACAAAACATATTATACACCAAAACCTTTTTCAGGAATCACTGTACTTGTTGTAAAAAACTGTGAGAAAATCCGTCCAGTATTTTTTGAGTTTATCGCGAACAGACGGCTGTCTGTTAGACGCCACGGGGAACTTTGTTTTATAATATTTATAGATCCGTCTGATATAAGAAGTTAGGTTTGAAGCCTTATCAAATTAAAGTAACACACTGGATAGTCTGGCGCCTTACAAAGCTACAGGTTTCTGGCTCAGTGACCTGAAATAAAGCCTGGCCTTTGTAGAAAAGGGCATTCTATTTTGTTTAAGACGACCTCCCGTCTGTGGTTGACCTTTAGGGATATTGTTCGCTCTTAGTTATTCAACACTTCAATTCTGCGAGAGCTAAGTTTATTGTTTCGTGTTTATGATCGATGTTTTAGCCCTCGACGCCAAGGAGCGGTATTATAAGTTTGTGTACAGGTGATAGTGCAAAGATTCTGATACACACGATTAGCTGTCTCGTGTGCTCACCATCTTTCTAAAGTTATACTGTGTAATGTTTATTTATCAAGGACGGATGTAAAAAGAGTGCCGGGCGCTTTTTCTGCCGGCTTCTTTCTCCCAGTCAATCTTAGCCAACAGGGTGCTGAAAGCCGATGTACTGATTTTACATTGTACCCTTGACGTTCATTAAGTATTTGTCTGGGTGTGTCCGTGCCATCGTAGCTCTTAAACGGGATGTTTTACTCTATCAAACCGTAACACAACTTGGCTATGTAAATCTCTAATTTTAACGTATGAACCTTAACATGTGATTAATGTAATTGAAATGAAGAAAGGAAAGAAAAAAGGCAGGTACTCTGAAAGGTACAATTAGTCTGTAAGATGGCAGAACTTATACAGTTTGATTGGGGACGTTCCACTACCACACCGAATTTTAGTGTAAGTGGAGCTTACTTGCGTTTCGGTGTAAAAGCCTGGTTAAAAATAAAAACTTAAAAATGGGTTCAGTATTTTAGTTCCTATGTGGCGCAATGCATTTGTGATCGATTTTAACCAAATCCCTTGTTTTTCATGGATTTCATAACATATCCATGGACGGCAAATTACTTACTATCAGATGGTCTACATATCTGTTAGCTACTTCGATTTTACAAAAACAAACTTATCGAGTAAACTCGTCACGCGTCCGAGCTGACACGCACTATTTTTCTAGGTGTCTCGACGACGACGACGGGCATCAGTCCTCAGCGACTCTTTCCCTCAGACGTCGGCAGTTCATCGAGAGATGTCACGAGACGAGGACTGGACGGTACCGCGATCCGCTCCCAGAGGTGTCGGTCAAGAGGACAAGGGAGGAGCTCGCTAAGCATGCGGCACAAAACGCACAGTTGACGCGGCGGCTCAACGTGGAGTCTGGTTGGTCGAAGGTCGAGGAAGTGCGGAAGAAGTTCGAGGGGGCGGCAGCGACTGCGTCGTACTCTAGGTCTTTCGAATCGCCGCCAAGGTAAGTTGTGACTGGCGTAGCATATTAATATTTAAATTTAACAATATCGGACGACATGACTGCAGGTACGAGTATGGATAATGGTGGGCTCTTAAATCTTCTTTGCCCAACATAGATCGTCATAGATGAGAAGGATTAATGATTCTTTCTTAGCGTCATATGTAATCTCTCATTAAATGACTGATGACTAGATCAATAGCTGTTATTTACGAAACGTCCTCAGCTACGCTAACGTCATACGACGGATAGTTTCTATAGATCGTGAACGATCGACAAAATGCCGAATGAAATATTGTTCGACCGAGGAAGAAGCACTGCTACTCTCAATTGTTTGGAGAGCAAGCCACTCTTACAAGTGAGGCCATTGTTTAATTCCACAGGAGTAGCAACTTCTTATTTAAAATTGTTAGTGGATTTCGAAAAGCTACAACACCACTTACGCCATCCATCCAATGACTTACAGGATTCCTACTCTTCTAACATAAAAAAATATTTTCAAAAGATTATTTAACGTGTTTTTTTCAAAACATAACTGAAATGCTTCTTGAAACTTTATTGTTTTCCAGGCGAAGACTAGCTGATTCACTATTCGCTAGCTTCAAGTTACCACGGAAGAAGGAGATGGCTGCCCCTAGGTCGGTAGCGCCCCAGCCGCAGCAGAAGCGCAAGTCCGCAGTGGAACTGCTGGCGGAGTCCAAAGCGTTTTACGTCAAGTCTGAAACTGTGCTTGACAGGAAACAGGAGTTACCTCTTAGGGTAAGTTTATACAAAGTCGATGGACCAAGAAACAGTCAGTAGAACTGAAATGTCAAACTTTCATTTATACAGATATACCGCTAGCCGTAAATACTCGTAGATGCTCTGCTACTTATGCTGACAACCCAGCCGACAAGCATTTGCCACACCAATGTACCAACTTATCTTTCTTACTACCAACTTCTTTCGACATTTGCTAGATAGGAGAACTATATATATAGTTCGAACGGTCAGTTAGGATATAATTCGGCCGGTGTGGTTCTACCTTCACTCTCATAGTCTACCTTGAAGTAACAAGCTAGGCCACCATATCAATCTTCTGAAATAGCAACGTATCTACATATGAGTTCGATTAGACTTCAGCTGTGTTTTAGTCTATATATGTATTAAGTTGTTGACGTGTTTCGCCCCAAAACAGAGCATAATCAGGGTAAGTTGACTCTACGATGGTTAGTTTAAGTCCAACTCACCGATTAACCATCGTATCGTACCGTGTTGGTACTAATATATGTAATGGTATATATTTTTAATCACATCACGTTTTCCTATCCCTTATAGTGCATGCTTTGAAATATATACCATTATACATTGTGGTGGCGGATTGATGCAAAGTAGTTTTAATAACAACTTAATAGCATGGATTTCCGCAAAGTGACGCCTGATACTATTAACTATCTATATGTGTGTTTCTAAACTACAGCGACTACACAATATCAGACGGCCTACACGCTCGTTTGCTATTTTACTCAGAGAAGTCTCTTTTACTCTTACTATCACTGTTTCCTCCTTCTCTCTTTCCACCATAGTAATGTATGAATTGTTTTTTCTTCAGATGAGCAGTGGCATCGGCCAAGCGATAGCGTCGGGCGGCTGCCATCTAGTCAGCTCCGGCACGCTCAATAATGACGCCTGCTGTAACCCTTGTAAGTATTATTTATAAAAAACTAGCTGTACCCTGAGCGCGTTGCTACGCCACCAACTAAAATAAATTTGAAGGAATGACATTACACAAATATTTAACTCATTTTGAGTCATGACAGTGGCGCCATCTGTCGTACCAACTCAGAAACCTTCGTGGGCTCATGCACAACAACTTTGTTAAAGATCATCATATGAGCAAATGCATAGTTTACGATTCTATAAAGGACATACAGATAAACATTTATTTTTATATACAAGAAGATGTAAGAAGTTTAAGTATTAATAAAATATTTATCTGCACATAATTAGTAGACCAAATGTGGCGTCAAACTACAGGTTTTTGTAAAAAAAAAATCTATCAATTGACTTTCACTTGATGTTGTAAAAGACAGACAGACAAAATAAAACAAAAATTGGGATTTGATTTCTAAATCAATAATAATGGCTGTTAGAATAATTACAATAATATATATATTAATCCATATAATTATAAATTGTTTCCTGTAGTTTTTATTAGTTCAATTGATTGTACAAGACCCTGTACGGGTTTCAGATTATTCTTTATCTTCATGTTCGTGGAAATATAATTCCAGATGGTACAACAAGAAGTATGGTTAGCACGAGACGCGCAGTGAGTGCGGGGGAAGGTCTGCAGAATACTTTACGGAGACTGTTGGAGCATGCAGACAGTCGAGAAAATGTTTACTCGCCAGCTTATGTTTGTGAGTAAACAAATTATATATTTTATATACAGGCAGTCCTCGTACTTTCGGCATGTTAGGTTCTCGAAATACGCTACGTAAATCGAAACTATGTAAGTCGAGACATATTTTTCTACTTCTTTCTCTAATTCTGTCAATTTTACTCGCGACAAGTGAATTCCCCTATGCCGGAAATCGAAACAATTGACGAATGTTTGAGGAAACTGTCAAAACAATGTTCGACGTAAGTCGAGGACTGCCTGGATTTTGTAATGGCTTATACAATTTTTTTAAGTTTCTTCTGTCTATTTTGTGAGTATTGACAGCGAGAAAATTCAGTGGCTCATACAATTTATTATGTTCCTCAGTCTAATTTGTGTTTAGAGAAATAATAAGCATTGATTATAGCAACAGTTAAATTGTTGTAGTCTACGAAATGATTTAAGTATATAACGAAGAAGAATGTGAGATGCACAATCATAGCAGATACAGGAACTTCTTTGGGAAATGCCTATATTATAAAATACAAATAGTTTACGACTGAAATATATTTTTCCAGCGCACAAAGTCTACACGGACACTAGGCGGATAAAAGACCCTTATCCGGAGCGAGAGACAATTCCACGATCGCAGCATACCTCAGGGACCTTTTCTGGGACCTCATCGTCTGGTACTTCGGGCTCCAAGCATAAATCAGACCCTGACCATAGGGACAAGATAAACAGACCCCTGAGCTTCGGAGACGCTAGGGTCTTCTTCCCGGAGTCCTTCGTGATACCGCGGCAGAGGCCCAGTGAGATCATCATCAAGAATGCTTATTCGATACGTAAGTATGATACTAGCTTTGTTTTGCTGAATCCTAGAAAAATATTTAGACGATTGTCAATGTGTTTCCAGCCATTCAATTCCTGACTTCGCACGACATTGCTTAATTTTGTAGATTTTTTATGATCTACAATATGTCATATTAGGTTTTTTTTGTGAAAATATTTGAAAAATATTTACAGAAAATATAAATCGGAAAATTAAAGAAAAATCAGGACTTCGACTATAGCGTCACCTTCCGCGTTCAACGATAGCTAAAAGCGGTATAGTCTTTGAAAGGACACACTTATTTTTCTGAACTAATTCAAGCCGTTATGATCGAAAAGGATAATTAAACATGAATTTTATACATTAAGATTTTCTTTAGACGTTACAAATCTATGTCATACGTAACCTTTTCAGCCATTTTTAAGTATTTGTTTTAATTTCTACAGCGAGTCCTCACTCGAGCCCTGAGCGAATGGAGCGCATGCAGATGCAGCTCCCGGAGCCCACGGTGGACGAGAACTCAGGCTCCGGTGAACAGCTGGCAGCCATCAGCCCGCCCGCGCAGTACGCTCACTCCGCGCCTAGATATATACGGTAATCACGGGCATAGCTTTGTTATGGGGATTCAAAGTTTCGAAAATGTAGAAATAGCTTTGTAATGGGGAGTCCAGGGGTTCAAAAATGCACAAAAAGCTTTGTTATCGTAGTTTCAAGGTTCAAAATATACAAATAAGTTTGTTATGGGGGCTAAAAATGAACAAGGAGCTTTGTAATGTAGGGTTCAAAAATGTAGCAAGAGCTTTGTTATGACCGGTGTAAAGGTTCAAAAATAAACAAAAAGCTTAACGATTATTATCCGACTTACCTAGAACTTATTGTAGAAAGCCTTATTCTGTACACCTTAAATTAATCTCGCTCATTAAGTTCGAGGTCAGTACTGCGATATCGTATAGTTAATGGAATACTGACTCAACTCAAAAAAGATGATTGTTGGGAAATTGCAAAAGAAGATCTTGTTATGAGAACTTATTCTCCTTGTTGACGTATAAAATTAAAATGGATGTCTTAAATTTTAACGGTAGGCGGTAGATGGCGCTAACGGAAGCCTGTAACTCAATTCTGACCTATCTACTAATGGGTCAGTGTTCATTTAAGCATGCGACATGTAAATATACATGTGCTGCGATGTTCACGTTACTTCTGTGGCTTGCACGTTCGTTTGCTACTCGTGTAAAGAAATTAGACTCACTCGTTAAATATAATTTTGTTTTTATATCGTGTTATATAACGGGTACTCACGATTAACGCTTTCGTTTCGAAACTCCGTGTTTCGCCGTGACCACGTGCCGTGCATCTGGTTCAAAATATCGGCAATTAAAAAGCATTAATCGTGAGTACCCGTTATATGACATAATGTATAATAAATAAAAAAAATATTAATATAAATATTTTCAGTTGTTCAGTTCGGCATTACAAATGGCACATTAGACAAGCTATCGCGAACGCGTGAATTAATTTTTATTTTATTTTACCTTTGTTTCTTTAATTTTGAATAATTGTCCACTCCATATAATCTACACATCGCTACTTTAAAACAATAGGGCCACAAATCAAAAATATTCAAAATCCTTTGTATTGTAAAAATTCAAATTTTGTTGGTCACATAACCGAATCAACCATTTAAAGCAGAATAAAAATATCTTTCTAGCAGTGTATAACACCTATTTATCAGTTTTAAAATTACAGAGCAATTGTACAAGAACTGATTTTGAAAACTTTAAATGGCTCTCCTGTAAAATTAGGTCTATTCGCGTTGTGGCCCTTTTGTTTTGAAGTAGCGATATGTAAACGTTTACAGTGGAAACTTCACTAGTGTATGTTTCTAACTCTGATTGTATGTATTTCATAATTGTTTGTTTCCCAAATAAATAAATAAATGAATGAACGAACGAACGAACGAATAAATAAATAAATAAAAATATAAATTCTGTGATGATGTTAGTTTTAAATCTATAATTGTTAATAATAAATAAAAATATATAATTGTGTTGTTCCAGATCTAACTCTCACTCCCAGCCGAGCATGCGAGAAGAGGACGGCTGTACCAACATCAACAGTCACAAATCTCTGCCAGATCTCCACGCACAAGCACATTGTTATACTGAGCAGTTAGTATTATATACAAAAAATTGTATTAATCCATTGCTTTATACATCTTTGACACTTTCAAGTATGTACTTAGGGTTACTTAATTAATTCTGGCATGGATCAAAACAGTTCGTAAGCGCGAACAGATTTATAATGAAAACTAGCTGTGCCCGCGACTTGAACCTGTGATGGTTGACATAAATTGATATAACTTCATTTGTTAAACGATTTAAATAAAAAAACACTAAATGTTAAGTGACGCCCATCACAATATATAGTTCTGAAAACTGCATTCAAATCGGATAAGCCATTTGTGAGACTAGCACAAATATATACATACAGACATATAGATAGCGATCATTTGCCTTCGTTTGAGTAATTTAGTGCATTACAAGCCCGCTTTGAAAACTTATAGTACATTGGTTATAAATTTATCCTTCCAGCACGACGGTACCAAACACAGACACTATCAGCCGTTCCCCTCGCAGACGACGACACTCTGCTCACCACCGCACCGCCTCTTGCTCTTCCAAAGGGACCAGGTGAGATAACCTATAAAGGTGATGGAACTTGACTACGGCGGTCTACTAAACTGGAGTTCTTTTCTGTAGACTGGAGATCCGTTGACAAATCACACAAATATATATTTTTAGCATCCGTGAATATTTGTAAGTCTTGTAGCGCCGACGTTAACACAGCACTTGTGTCTGCCTTCCTGGGAATTGAACCCAGAAGGTTCGTATCAGACATTGTTGACTACTTCACGCAAATCATCATGTAACAGAAGGTAGTGTAGTGTAAACACTACACTACACTCACGATTACTTGTAATGTACCAAAAATATTTTATTTTCAGATCGAATCATTCCTCTCTGATGTCATCATGTGACGCTTTCTCAGAACATCCCTCACCCGGTGACGAGAATTATCAATCTTATACCAGGTACACATAATTTAACGCTTAACAATCCATCAGCCTTTACGCGTTCACTGCTGGACATAGGCCTCCCCCAGGTGTCGCCAGTCTGACTGGTTCTGTACCTGCATCCAGCGGTTCCCCGCTATCCTTATCAGGTTTTAAAGGTGGTAGAGCCGTTAGAGCTCGCCCGTGTCGGCACCACCGTCACCCTCATAACCCGCCGTAAAGC